>VZTB01007846.1:6742-20502 GCA_013397245.1 Thryothorus ludovicianus | reverse complement strand
GCCGCGCGGCTGAGGGGCAGGAGCCGGGCCCGGGGCGCCCCGCCGGGCTCGGGCCGCGCAGGGAGGCAGCGCTCCGGCCTTGGGGGAGGCCCTGCTCGGACACCGTGAGGAGCACAGCCCTGGGCTGCTCCAAAAAGTCGGAGTGGCCTTTCCCATCAGCCAGCATAGCAGGAGTTCGGTGGAAAGTCTGAATTGGAGTTGTAACACTTCTAAGGGGGAGTGATCCCGCAGCAATGTGCGAAGCTATGTCATGTACAACTTGGGCAAGTGACAAAAAAATGAACCTTTTCCTTCTCTTTTTCTAGAAGCTTCCACAGCTAAGAAGAATGACCAGTGAAAGAAACAGAAAATTGAACAGTTGTCTTAATTCGACTTACCTTCCCAAGAAGATAAACTCCTTTAAAAATAGTGACTCAAAGGTATGGATCCTACAAATCGCTTTGTAGAAAAGAGACTCTGGCATATTCATTGTGTGGCATGCACAAACTATATTTGTGCATAGTTATATACATAAAACACAGGGGAAAAATACCTTAGCACCTTTTTTTGCCAAAATAACTAGTATCTTTTTACCTAAGCTAATAGGTAATTACACAGTTCTGGAAGATTGGTTTGAATAGGTGTGGTTAGAGCTTTACACTTCTATTATTATCACTGTATATGATTTCAAATAACAACAAGCAAACATAATTAGATGCTTTTATGATGTATAGAACTTGAACCCTCTAATCACTTTATGCCTTTTGTAATCTCATTGAGTCTTAGTGCAAACAGTAACTAATATCAACCAACTGTCCACAGTTAATCACATAAGAAACTGTTTACAGAACCAACTTATTAATCAGACAAAAATGTTCAAATAATTTAATAGATGAAGCATATTATAGCAGGCATTCTGAGAACATAATATGACTTTTTTGATATTTATAATGTCTATACTGAAGTTCTTTAATGCCAAGTGTTGTTACAACTATTCAAAAAGGAGGCAGCTTGGGGGAAAAACATCATATTGATTTAATGCTGCGCGTGAAATTATTATTGCTACTCTTCATTTGGTCTTGCAGTAATAATGTGGGAAATACAAACAGAAAAAAATCTCTTTAATGAATCTTTTGTAAATGTGTAGCATAGAATTGCCAAAATATTGAAGTTCACTAAGCTGCTTCAAGTAAATGGATCTTTTCAATTTCAGGTTTAAAATGCATGTGAATAATAGAGATCTTACAGACAACTCATTTTACACACAGCTCTCCTGTTTTATGTCATGATCATCATGATTTTGAAACAGAATCAAAGAATCTTCAATTCTATAAACAGGAATTTAAAGACACATTACTTTTCTCTTTGAAATGTGTCGATGCTCTAAAAGCATAGTGCTGAAAGGCTGCCAAGCTAATAGGCCAGTGAGCACTAGGAAGAGATTAATTTTATACCTGGAATGAGTGTATACAGTTTCCATGCTATTTAGGAAAGGGCTGGAATGTGAACTAGAGTTTCCTTCATGGTGCAGTGTAATGTTAAACACTGGAGTTATGAGTTAGCCTCTGCAACAGAGAGTCTCAATTCAGCACTGGGACCACCTACAGATGCTAGTCCACAAGAAAGCAAATCAAAATGGGATGCTTGAGATGCTTACTTGCATTTTTTTTCCCCCAGTGTTTTGTTGAATACTGGTGCTGGTGTGCCAAAATCAATGTGAATATTTGGGAATGGAAATATGTTATGAGCATTTCTGTTTGTTTTGAAACATGCATATATTAAAATGGAGAGGTGTGTGTGCTAGCAACCACAATCCCCTCACTAGAGAGCTCTGCTTGAGGTGTAGCTACAGTTGTAATCTCCAGGTGTGTTCTTTCTACTTTCCAAAGGATCCTGATCAATAAAAAGAGGCAGAGTGAAGGAAAGGCAATAGATCTAATTCCATAAGCTTTATTAGCCAGCAGGGGTTAGGAGAGGACACTCAGAGTTCCAGACCAGTCTTGAAAACTGTTTCTGTAAAGGTTTCCAGAAAAGTTGTATTAAATTGGCTTTTGTTTTCCTGTAGCTCACTGTTGACTGTCCAGGGTGGATTTCTGGAAAAGAAAAAAAGAAACCAACTAAGCAAATGAAACCCAGGCCTTTTTATTATCAATCAATATGGTATTTGTTCAGTATATTGGATTGTACTACCAGAGTCTGTATATTGGGTCATCCTAGTGGGATAATTGTGATTTTTCATTCATTGTGAGGAGAATGACATCTTCACTCCTTTTCTGGGGCAGCTGAAAAAGAAGCCAAGAACTTCTGGTGTGCTGAGTTCTGTCTGGATTACTGAGCAGGGAGAACAGTGATGAAGGAAGAATTTTTTCCTAAGCAAAACTGTGAGTAAATTATATTCCTGAAAAATTTTCACTTCCTAACTGACATTCTTTAATCAGCAGTAGCTGGCATAGGACACCACAAATATTTGGCATTAAAGCATTATACAAGTCATTCTTTTATACTGCATGTCATGAGAGGTTGCTATTCCAGACAGAAACACATTGAAGTAGGTGACCACACCTCGAATTCATGTGAGAAGAGGCACTGAGTCATCCATTTTGTCCAAGAAAATATCCACAGGCAACAGTTACAGCTGTTGCTATAACATGGTCATACACCTAGAGACATGCACAAGCAAACAAATTGACTGCTAAATCAGTAAACTGATAAGCCAAAGAAAGCCCATTTAAAAGTATTTGAGAGAACAGCTGGGCCTAGTGAAATGCTTAATATAGCATTGAATATCAAATAAATAACCAAACTTCACCATTCATTTTTATATTTGATTGAGGAAGAAATATGAGGAACTATACTCACAGAAAGTTTCATCTATAATCACTTGGAACTTTTCTCAGTCATGCAGTGATTCAAAGTAAACAATACTAAGTACAATACTGGATAAAATATTCTTTATTTTTTGGGGTCTTTAAACTTTTACTATGACTAAATATGACTTTGAAGTAAAAACACATAGATATATAAAACCTAAGGCCAGAGGTTTCATTAGTTGGTATTGTTCAACTTCAAAAGCATTGCCTTTTATTCTCAGTCTTGTGTTTAATTCACTCATACACTGCCACTGCAGACCCCAGCAGCTAAGGAGACCTTCTGGACCCCAGAACAGATAATTTTCTGACTCCCATCACCCTCAGCTTATTTCCTATTCTCTAGCTGTGATGATTTCACTCAATTATAGTCACTCAGATGCTATTGCATACTACATATGGGAGAAGCAACATTTGTCCATAATTTGTTTAGAACTGCTTTAGAAACAAGAAGAGTTGTATTTAGCAGAAGAATAAAAGGTACAGGGGTAGTTCTGTTGGGAATAAGTTAGCCTTGTCATGTTATAATTACTGTATTCTAAATTTATAATAAACTTCAGTTATAGCATTTGATAAGCAAAGTTGTAAATTATTTGTGTTCTAGAATCATTGGAAAATGCATTTAAGAGTAATCACAGTTTCTTACTAGGGAAAAAAATCATTTGATCTGTGCCAGCTGCATGTTTTTGTTCAGCCACTGAAGAGTCTCCCTGCATGAATCTTTGGTTGAGGTTGGATTTTTATCATGTGTCAGTATATAAATTCAATAGAATGAACAGCATGTCTTTCTTTTTCTTCAGTAAAAAAATGACTAATGCCACAGTGACCTCATACAGCTATGTTTTATGCTTTTGGCATTTTGGCTCAGCACAATGAGTAGATAAGAAGGATACATGTCCAGTTAGAAAGAAGCAATCTAATTCTACTGCTGAAAATGATATGGTTCTGTTTTACTTCTGGTTCATCTTGTTTCCTCTTGTACCTCTGTTAAGGAGTGAGCATGTCAGGCTATGCTATCTTTCATTAGGAAGGCCATGTCAGCTGCAGTCACTGTCTTGAGCCAGCTGAGAGATTCTTTTCTTTGTGGGACATTAATGTGAGTGGCAATGGTGAAACTGGAATTGCAGGAACACAAAATTTTGGTTTGTCATTCATTGGTTGGCAGATGGAGTACTGCATCATACACTGGACCATATAAAATACAGAAAAAGGTGGAATAACAGGAAAGTGTGAAAGAATGGTACTTTTCATTAAGGTGTATGAATATATGCTTTACAATGACACTAGTTTGATTTGGGTAATATCAATGGTGTATCAATCCAGAGGAAGCAGAAGGCATTTTGCATTTAAGCTGCTGACTCTCCAGATTAGTTTCATGGGGAACTGGTCCAAGGGCCTTTTCCTTTCTAATGGCTGTCTCTGTAACAAGTGGAGTAAAAAGGAGTATTCTGGAATTTTGCTTTCTTCAGATTATATAAAAACAATTGAGATTCCTTAGGGGCTCCTCTCGGCCCAGGCTCCTTTAAAGGTGGCCAGGAGTCAATGTAACTCCAGTGTTTAAAAAGACAGAAGAAAGTCTGAGCCATCATGACAGGATAACTCAGGTAACACTATCTGAGGCAAATGAGGACTTTTCTGACTATTACAGCTCCACAAGCAGTGTATGTCAAGCCCTCACAAATTATATGCTCTTCTCTATCATTACTTTCTTTCACTTTGAGCTTTCTTTAATAAAGATCTTACCATGTGGCATCAGACCAGTTAGGCTAATTTCATCTGTGGGAATGACATTTGAAAGAATTTTAACAGATTAGGGGAAGGAGTATCTTGTAAAAGCATCCTTCAGTCTGATTAGTTGTATACACATGGTTTAGAAAAAAAAAATAGTCATGCTTCACTAGTCTTCTGGAACTCTTTGAAGATAACACTGCCAAGATAGGGTGTAGCATGGACATTATATTTTTAGATTTTCAGGAGTCATTTGACAATGTTTTACCCAAGAGATTAATGCTTAAAGAGAGGGGAGTGAAGGGGCATGAGGAAAGTTTGCTCATTAAATTGAAAAGTAGCTCTAAGCAAGAGCAATGAGGAGCTAGAAGTGTCATTTTTACAGATTGGGGGAAGCAGAATTTGTAAGGTTGCAGCACTTCTGTGTATCAAGTTAACTTATTTACATAAATGGCTTGAATGGATGTATTCTTCTGAAACAAAAACAGGCTCATTATTATTCATTTATTGCATTTAGAAACTCTAACAGAGTTTGTAATCCCAGTACACTGAACGCTGTATTTTTTGAAACTGTCCCTGCCCCCTTCTAGACACTGTGGAACAAAAGCAGAAGGCAAGTGTTGTTTTCCTCATTACACAGAGGAGGTTCTAAGGCCTGGACAGACTTGATCCAAGCCACAGAGGAAAATCAGCAGATCTAATGAGTGAATGTGTTTTCTTAGTCATGACATGAGATTTCTGACTGGGAGATGATACTTCACAGGAAGCAACAGTAAATTCCAAAAATCAGTGAAGTGCTGAAAAGCAAATATTGGTCAACAAATGTGAAATGCATCTCCAAATAAATATACAGTCCCATTAGCAAAGCAATTTAAAGTTTATTGTAAAAGCATATCTTTTTAGGAATCTGTAAGAAATACCATTTTATATAGAAATTACTTCAAAGAACATACTTAGAAGAGTTCTCTCTCCATGATTTATTAAAAAACGGTGTAACATTCCTAATTAAAATTTATGTAGTTCAAATATAACTTCCTAAATAAAAGCTATATCTGAATTGTTTCTGTCTGTTCCAGAAAAAGAACTAAGCAGAAAGGAGAGCACTTATTTTGTCCCACAGCACATATGTAATGGTACAGCGGTGACAAATGGAGTGTGAGCACCACTGTGTCCACAGCTTGGGTTTGAAATGTTGAGCTTAGCAAGATGTGAACATGACCACACACATCAAAAGGATGTTCCAAGATGCTGCCCACCTCTTTCTGTGCATCCACTTCCCTGGATGCTAAGCTTAAAATTTTAAGTGGTAGATGAAATTTTTGAAAGAGCTAACTATACTGCAAAAAAAAAATTCTCTTTTTAGATTAGAAATGTGTCTTGCATTTCTATGTCTTTCCCTAGTTTAAATATCTTTATTCAAAAAAACAAGACCCTACCCTTCTGCTTTGTTTTTGAGTTCCTGGGAATCCTGCCTGACTACACTTCCAATACAATATCTGAATTTATTCTTGTAATGGAGGCTTCATAAGACTCCAGCATAGATAATACTGATTTACCCAGCTGTGAAATAGAACAGATTGAGAAACTTCATCTTAAAAATATCTCTCTCTTCCCATTCTGCTTATCTCCCTCACACTTTACTCAGAGTTCTTAGAACTATTCAGTGCTCCTCTCCACCTGTTTATAGGCCTTTGCTTTGTCCATATAGACACTTAACTGGAATGTAGCTGTAGGAACAAATTCCTGTTAGGCAAGTTAGGGTAGTAGTTTGTAGTATTTGATACTGCATGCTTAATAATGTATGTGCTTTTACATCTTGGTAAACATTTGGTAGTTTAATGGTCAGTGAAAGTGGGCTAATCAACCTTGTACCCACCACAGGAAAACAATGTGTGCATGAATAGCTGCCATGGATTACATAATGCCCTGTAATTTTTACCTTCTGTTACTTCACAGTTTATGCCTGGAAAGAACTCGTTCTGGTTGCTGTATCTGACTTGCTGAATGACTGAGTGATTGTAGGAACTAATCCATGCATTACCTATGGAAGCTCTTCTTTAGCTGGAGTTGTGCATGCTAAGGATTTTTATGTAAATGACAAAGGCTCTAATCACAGTTCTCTATCAAGGTCATTAATGTAATTGTGTATCTTTGAGACTGCCATATTCTTTATGCAAGATGGCCGTGGTAGGATCTTTTATGCTAAAGCTCCAATATAGACCTTACCCATGCCCAGCTTGGAAGTGCCACACCCCTCAGATGGCATAAAGAAGTATCTAAGTTAGAGAAGCTGCTCAGTGTGCTGTTATTGCTTGTGTTATGTCCTAAAGGAACATGAGTCAATCAATAATTAAGCCACAAAGTACTGCCTGTTGACATGGCAACATGCTCACAGATGTGACGTGAACTTAATGTCCTCCTTTCATGTCTCCTGTGAAAGTAAGAGCCTCCTAAACTCAGTAACAAAGAATTGGAGCAGACATTGCCAGGGGAAAAGGAGAAAATACAAAAATTAGATGATTTCTTTTATAAAAATGGATGCCTTGAAACCCTTTCTCTCTCAAATCTACTGTAATAAATGGTCTCACTCTTTTTTTTTCTAGCACACGGACCTTTCTCTGATCAAAAAAATCCCCAATTGCTTATTGCCAAGCCCTTTTAGAAGCATGAAATGAACTTCCTTATGGATCGCTTTCATGATTGCTTCTTTCCCATGTATTTTACCCCACCCACATTTTTTCATGGAGCTGAAGTGAACACACTCTTTTAGGTTACTGCTGTTTAGGCAAGACTGTCTAGCTCCAAGAATAACATTAGCTGCTGCACCACAGATTAAGGGTTGGCATGAAGGTCCAAACGTGAATTTGTCATCGTGGGTTGGTGCCTGTTGTTCTGAAGACGAGAGAAGCATGAGTTTGTGTGACATCAGCTTCCGTACGTTGGGATCGTTTTTCCTGCCTGTTTCTGCCGTTTCCCTGCACGTGCTCCCACTCTCCCACTCTCTCTGCTTGCCAGTTACCCTATTCTCCTCTTGGCTTGTGTGTCTTTCTTCCAAGCTTTCTGCAGCAGATATTAATGGGTCTCACCAACACGTTTTGTTTGCCACATGTGTTGCTACCTGTGTCACAATGGTGAGGTTAGTTTTTCTTTTTTTCCAGGGCATCTTTTTTCTTCTGCCTGAGTTGGTCTCTTGATCTTTCACACATTAAAAGTTTACACGTTCTTTCCTTTGGGAGCTTGGTGTCCTCCATGCAAAGGACATGTCCAGTCCAGCAGAAATACGCTCTTATAAGATTGCTTCAACACTGTTTGTGCAACCACTTTGCAGAACTTTGTTATTCATGATTTTATCTTGCCACTTGATATGCATAATAGCTTGAAGGTGCCGTTGATTAAATTTTTCCAATGCTTTGATGTACCAGTGCTAGCATTTCCATGTTTCTCAGCGCTAGAGTGAGGTAAAATTTAGAACACTACAGAAAAGCCAGGGTTTGGTCTTACGTCTAATAATGTACTAATTCCAGATTTATTGGATGTAATTCTCCATCTCAATATGCAAAGACTAATTGATGTATAAAGGCCAAGTATTTTGTAACTCATGTGAGGGAGAGACATTAGAAGCAGGGTTTAAAATTGTCATGTGTGTTCCCTGCCCTTTAAGAAATCAAGTAACAGTTTTGATAGCTTAAATTTTATAAAAGTACAGATCTCAGCTGCAGACCACAGTGCAGCTGGGCAATCTGAATGTTTGGTGGACCCTACACCCTTCAGTAAGTATTAATCCTAACCTTCCAGACATAAAATATGTGGAAAAGTAATACCTAAGTACAGTGATAAAAAGAGACAGACAAGATTGCTGAGACAGCAGGGTGACCTCATACTTTATGAAATACATCCCTTCATTTCTCCTTGGCTGCTTTCTTTTTAATGCTTTTCTTCAGCATCCTATGCGAGTCCAGATCTGTGAGCAGATGAAATTTTATTTTTAAACGAGAAACTTCTTTCTGCTTATATCAATTTTGATTGAAGTCTACTCTAGCAATATAATTTGATAGGATAAGGAGCAATTCAAGAATTTAAGATCTGCAGCAGCATCTTTGTGTTTAGATTTGGGCAAAGTGTACAGCTGAATGACATGTTTGCTGTGCCCTTAATAAATAAACTGCTCACTGGCTCTGCTGCTTGCAAACAGGCAGCCTTTGGGCAATGCCCAGTTTTCCTTTGTAATATTTGAAAGGCAGGTTCAGTTGAGCTGGAGTAAAGGGTCCAAATATCCATTTTAAAATACTGACATGCTATTTTCATTTACTGAAAAATAGTACTCTAAGGCTCTTGACTTGGAATTCTTCTGTGAATTTTTAACAGGCAAATCAGTTCATAAACCTTATGATACATATAATTTACAAACAAAAGCGAGACATTTAATGGGATTTCTGCAGGCACATTATAATTATGCCTGAACAATAGTCAACAGGGAAGGGAGTGATGGTAGCACCATTAGGAAAAGAGATGCATGACTGCTACCTCTGCAAGACTTAACTTGATGGGAACTCAGCTATTCCCATGGCAATTCAAAACACTGAAATTATGCTGATTTAGTACTTGGTGTGCATTTATGACATGTTTTGGTTTGGTTTTTTGTTTAGATCTTACTTGAAAAGTGTCGTGTTGATATAAGTGGCCATCATCACACGCAATAAATTTCCACCCATACAAAGGAAATTAATATGTGCAGTATTTTTGGTTCACTCTCCAGCACATTTACATGTTGGAAAAAAAATACAGTAAATTATTGTACCATTGACTGCATTCGGATCTCTTCTAAGCTGTAAAGTATACTTTATTCTGACCTTTAGTACTTAGAGATTTCCATTAATTTTGCAAATTACAGTGTTTCTCTGGTTCATTCCTGTGACTTTAATAGCCCCATCTGCTGGCTGAGCACCAGGTACGAGAATGAGCATGTACCTTTCAAAGCCTCTTGTTGTAACAGGGCTTCCATAAACTTGCTACTGAAATGTTCTGGTTTTTTTCTTAAGTGAGACAAAAGACAGAAAATTGGAAAACTTCATTTTATAGATGCATATGATCTCACAATGCTGTGGACTTCATTTTGTGTTTGCCAAGCTCTTGGTTTCTGCCAGTGTCAGTCTGCTTTGCTAATGATAAAGATGCACTTTTGTTATTGTACGAGCTTTATTTCATGAAAAAATTTACAGTTTGCTAAAGGAAAAATCTGTGAATCTGTATAAATTGGAAGAAAATATAAGATTAAATGTGAATGGCAATGCTCACTGAGAAAGGAACCCAGCAAAGTTTTGCCTTCAGATGCAGCACATCAGTAGCATTGAGACTGTGTTGTGTTCTGGAGTTTGTCTCATGGCTACTCTTCCCTAGGCATCCATTTGTGTACAAGGTAGGATCCAGGGCAGGAGAGACTCTTGATGTGGCTCAGTAGGCTCATTTCCATGTTCTAGTGCTCTTTTAGTGGAAATAGATCTCCCAGAAATAATGAGGGACGCTTGGTTCATCCCCTCATTCTTTAAATGGAACTACTCTGTACTGCTCTTTGAGGGAAAGCTTTTGATGTCACATGTCTGGCCATGGTACTGCTTGTTCTACATGGATATAAAGAAGGTAGCTTTTAAGATAGCTAAATAATATGAGCACGTTTTTTGTACATCACTGAAACTGAACACAAATTTGATGTTGCATCTTCAGATTGTGCTAAGAAAGTACTGTTACTATAAACCTGTGATTTATCTATCTATTAATCACTTTAAAAGATTTGAATGGTATTTCAAAATATCTTACCTGTAAGAATACAGTCTCTACAAAACCTGTCAAATGGCCTGGAGAGGAAAATCCTGAAAAAAACCAGTGTTAGGGGCAGATGCATGTTGGAGGAGTATACCAGACATCTGATTGTGGTCACTGTGAAGAAAAAAAAAATTTGAGGAGGAAGGGAAAAATTCTAATAAATGTACAGTGAATAAGTGCATAAAGTGTATTTTAACTTTTGGTGCTGTCCTTTGCAATAAAGATCACTTTAAATCTTTTGCAATGTTCAGTAAAGAAAGCTATGCTGAAGATCTATTTGTCTTTTTGCAGAGTTTAGTCCAGTGACTGAAGACAGAGAGAATGATTTAACAGAGTTTAAACAAGCACTAACAGAAAAATAAGTTACTATAGCTATCCTAATAATCAGTGGATTCTGGTCTGATAAGGTACATGAGTGATTTTTAGGGCAGTGAAATGACAAGACAAGTCAAAATCACTTATGATATAGTGATCTCACCAACAGAGCAATTCACATTTGCTTATAACTGTGAAGATGTTCACTAAGTCCTTACAAGGAAATCACAGTGAAACTATTACTGTCATAGTAAATTAATATTTACAAATCCTTGTGAACTCAAATTGGTAAGTAAAAGTTATCTTTGAGTATATCCTGGTCTAAAATACAGAGGGATTGAGTATCAAAAATAAGTAAAAGATTTATTTCATAAAGATTAAGTATAGGATTGTGTTTTAAAAGCTTGTTCAAAACTCAGTTGCTGAAATTTTCAAAATATTTAAATGTTTCAGGTGAGTTTTACTGAAAGTCAAAAGAGCTTGTGGTCCCCATTCACATAATTGCTTGGGAAAATATCAGCTCCTATCCTAGCTCTATAATAAATAGCACATGGCTTAGGAGACCAAAGGAGAGCTTCCTGCTGAAGATCATGCACAAATACTGGCATACCATGGAAAATTTTCTGGTGGCGTCAGTGCAGAAGATACAACACAGGATGCCTTTAAGTGCATTAAGAGAACACAGATGATTTTAAAAGGAAACCTGGGAAATACATTGATCATATGTTCAAGATCAGCATTTTCCAGTTAGTAGGAGTGTTCCTGTAATGTCTTTCTGCTTGTGCCTTTTTTGCCTTCCAAATGCTTTTAGCACAGTGATCCGAGGAAATCCACCGTGCTGCAGCTTTCCCAGCCTCTGTGCTGCTCCTCTCCTGCAGAGGTGTTCTTTAATGAGCACATGTTTCTCGGTCACAGGTAGTCCACGTTATGCCTGACTGCATTTCTTTACAGGCTTTAAAACCCTAAGCCTGAAGGCACAAGTGCCATATGTACACTGTATGGCAGCCTGGGCAGCTCAAGTGATTATGAATTACTCACTTGTGAAATCCTGGAGTGATATAAACAAAAGGACTGGTGAATCATTAAAAAAACTGATTTCTGTTTTAAAAACAATTTGGTCCATTTAATAATAAAGTTTTAAAGTTAGCTGAAAGATTGCTAACAATTATCCTGTATAACTTGAGAAAAAAAAAGGTATATGTATGTAAAGAGATTATATAAATAATTGTTACCTTTTAAATACCACATAAACACATGTAGAGGGGTAACCATCAAAGGAAGTGTTACAAACAGCAGAGCCTAAACTTTGTTTTGGTAGGATTGGCAGCTAACACTGACCATTTCTGCTCAGCAAATATCTGGATTTGTCTTTTCCTAAGACCAGCTAATCCATGCTCTCTTCTTCAGGAACTACACTCACATCTTTTTGTATTCACTTGAAGAACAGGTGGCTCAGATCAGCCAAACCTTAATCCTAGCAGACCTTGAACTTACTGGAACACTATTGCTCTTCCAGTGGGTTTAGAAGTTTTCTTTCTTTTCCCTGCTGTTACTATGATTAATAATGATCTTGACACACAGACACAGATGCACTCATATATACTGTAATAAACACAAATAGGAAACATAATTGGTTAAGATATTTAAACCAAAAATAAGTCAGGAAGGCTGACCAGCAGGTTTTTTTTAATGTGATAGAAAAAAAATAATATTTTTACTAAACAAAGAGTTAGTATTTTCAATAGTCTTACAAGTAAGAGACAAATGCTCTTCATTATCCATTGATTAAAGGAAAGGTGGTTTGCTATTCTATGTTAATTTACTGAACAGCTGGAAAAATCTCCAAAACTTAAAAAAGATTATTACCAAATGTTTTGAAATATATTGTGCTTTGCCTGTCCTACATCTGAATGTTGTACAATTTGATGATCTGAGATAACCAATTTGTACTCAGAGTAGCACAGAGCCCATGACAATACACCTCTTGTGATTGTACTTAGTAACTGTTTCTAAAATCCTAAACTGTCCACTGTGAGCTCAGAGTACTGAGACCACTTACAGACACTTTTCCAAATTATGACTCATTATGTTAAGCCTTCTTTTCATGAAACTCTGCTTAACTGTGCATGTGCTGATTGTTTTCTTTGTCATCTGACTTTCAGACTGGTTACTGATCTCCTTTGATATACTGTACATGACATCCTAACAAAACCAAGTCTTTAATCAAAATGATGAGGATTCAAATGTGTGCCACTGTCAGACAGCAGGGTAAGGCTAACATGCAGCAGATGTGTACTTGCAGGTCAGATGGAATGAATGGATTTAAGACATACAGTTGGTACAATCTTTAGTTTAACCCTAGATCTGATTTTAAAATCCAGGCAAAACATTTTCACAATGAGCTTTGTTGGTTTGAACTGCCAGTTGGCAAAAGACTGGCACAAATATTTTATACATAATAATCAGTCCTGACAAGCCCTGATTGTCACAATCTAGAAAGCAACAGGAATTCATTGCAGAGAAAGAGATTGATAGCTCTTGATGACAAAAAAAACACCTTATGACAAAAATCACTTGCGTTAGTAGTTCTGTGTCAGTATTTTCTCTTTCATGCAGTTAATCTACAAGATCAAGATGTAGAAAAGCAAAAAGCAGGTGATTACTTCTAAAAGATTTCATTAATGCAAATACAAAACACTGAGATTGCATAAATGAAATCTGCAGCTGTGTATTAAAAATAACACTCAAAGATCAAGAAGCACCAAAAGCAAACACATCAGAATATGGTCTGCTTTAATATAGTTTAGAGAAAAGCCTGAAAATTTAAACATTTATTTTTCTGAGCTGAACTTTTCTCAAGAAAACAATATATAAGCTGTGGGTGGGATAGACTGATCTATTTTTTTCCTATACATACGCAAAAGTTTTAAAACTGTGCCAACCTTACTGAGCTCAGTGGGATTTGTGGTGCTTCATACTTTGAGGAGATGCTTTTGCTGCAAGCCAGTTCTGAAGTGACCAATGCCACTTGTGTTTAAGCTACAGCATGAT
>VZTB01007845.1:0-13936 GCA_013397245.1 Thryothorus ludovicianus | reverse complement strand
ATAACGTCACCCTAGGACAGTTACTTAAGGTCAGCTGGCCTAGTTGTGTCCCCTTTCTAGGATCTTACCCACTCCCAGACCCTTGATGGGGGAGGGGAATGTTAAAGAGACAACACTGCTCAGCAGTACCCCAAACACTGGTGTGTTATCAACACCTCTCTAGCTACTAATGCAAAGCACAGCACTGTGAAGGTGCTATGAAAAAATGAACTCCAGCTCAGACCCACTACAATCTCCACTCCTTATTCCATACTGTTTGCATCATGTTCAGATCGCATATAATTTATATATCTTCCAACTGTTCCATTGTATTTATTTCTCATTACAGCAATCCCTTCTTACCCACACATACAACTTAAACTACATCCTTAAACCATCTCTATACCAAAAATACATTTTCATTAACTACTATTCACCTGTCCTTTCACAAATAGATATTATTTTCCAATTTCATGGGCATCCTTCACCCCTACAGACCCATGACTTTGGCTCCATTCCATCAGGATGGGTGGTCAGGACAGGATAAGCAGTATACCTGATCATTGGGCATTGACACCGGCCTGGTTCAGGTCATCATTGCACTCTCCTTGCTGCTTGCAAAATTCATTCTTCATCAGTTCATGTCATTCCTGCAACATACAACTTAAACCACAGATTTTTTTTTTCCCCCCAAGGTTAAATCTCCTTGACACACATACTAGGTCTCCCCATCCTTCTACACTACCCACCAAGTAAACGTAGGTCCTAGGGCAAAGACAATCCAACAAATGGCACTGCCTTTCCAGTGGGAGAAATCCCCAACAACTTCTCTAGACACTTCCCTTACTGGGATCTTATCTCCTCCCACACTATATATGAGTTTTGTTTGAGTAGGACCAGGGTGCTTAGCAGATCCTGTAGTGTTAAACAGACAAGTGCCTTCTGCTAAATTTGCATCCTAATGCTTCCATGCCCCATTGCCTAATGCTCTTAATAGTCTTTAGCAATCCATTATACCTCTCAATCTTCCCAGAGGCTTGTGGGTGACAGGGAATGTGATATATCTACTCAATGCATGTTTCTTTGCCCAAGAGTTTATAAAGTTATTTCGAAAATTATTTCCAATGTCTAATTCCATTCTTTCTGGAGTACCATGTTGCAAAAAAATGTGCCTCTCAAGGCTTAAGATAGTGTTTCATGCAGTGGCATGGTTTACAGGGTATGTTTCCAACCAACCAGCAACATNATCTTCCCAGAGGCTTGTGGGTGACAGGGAATGTGATATATCTACTCAATGCATGTTTCTTTGCCCAAGAGTTTATAAAGTTATTTCGAAAATTATTTCCAATGTCTAATTCCATTCTTTCTGGAGTACCATGTTGCAAAAAAATGTGCCTCTCAAGGCTTAAGATAGTGTTTCATGCAGTGGCATGGTTTACAGGGTATGTTTCCAACCAACCAGCAACATCACTGGAACCAGGAGTGGTAGCTATATTTGTTCTTTTCTATATTTTTTCTCTTTCTTCTTCTAATTCCCTGTTCTCAGAGTTTTGAGTAACTTAAAATCAGATGGGTTTGGAGTTTGCTAAGTTAAATGGGCTAAGTTAATGCTTTGTGAAATGTTTTATGTTGATGGAATGTTGCTTTAAACTTTTTCCAAAGTTCTCTGATTGTCTGAAGTTGCCAGTAAATATTTTTGTTGTTTTGGCCTCTTGAGAATATTTTGTTGGTATTTCTGCTATACATCTAACTCAGAATCCATGAAAAACCATAAGCCCTTTTAAGAGTCTTCTCAACAACATTTTTTGGGGCCTTACACCATGCTGCCTGTCAAGCTCCTCTTAACAGTTGTCTAAGGAGATCTTCCCACTGGGTATGCTTGCAGCTATGACATGGACTGCTGCCTTTGGGTGCTAAGGGGGACTTCAAGGTACTGGAGCTTTTGCTCAGCCCTTTGCTCATTGATCCAGTCTGTCATTCCCTCACAGGGTGGCTGGTTACTCTCTTCCTCTCCCTGCCCTTGCCCTCATTCTTAAAGCCCTCCTAATGAGGTCAGATATTCTTCTGACAGAAATACCTTTGCCTTGCTTAGTGAGGTGGAGCCCCTCTCTCCCAAGCAGATGCTAATCCACAAACAGGGTCCCATGCTCATAGAACCCAAAACCCCGTTGGCCAGCACCAGCTCCGTAGCCAATTATTGACGCACATTATCATTGCCCTCCTCCTCTTGCCCTTTTCTCTCAGTGGCAGAACTGAGAACACCCCCGGGCATCCATGCCCTTGACTATCACCTTCAGAGCTCTGTGGTCATTGCTAGGGTAAAGCTGGTGTCACAGATGCACTTGTCCTGTTTGAACTATATGAAATTTGGTCCAGGCAGATGCTCAACAAGTAGGACCGGAACTCAGTAAACCAGCTACTTGATCAGATCTGTAAAAGCGATCTCTGACTCTTCTCCTGCAACACCTGGATGGCATCAAAAACATCTGTGGTGGGTTGACCTTGGCAGGATGCAAGGTACACACTGAGCAACTTTATCACTCCCTCTTCTCAGCTGGACAAGAGAAAACAATTCGCAGGTTGAGTTAAGGCTGTTTACTAAAGCAAAAGTGAAAGCTTGTGTGCAAATAAGCAGATGCAGGAAAAAAAAGTTATCTAGTTCCCATCAGCAAGTGCTGTCTGGCCACTTCCTGGGAAGCAGGGCTTCCTTCAGCAAGCATAGCCGTTGCTACAGAAGGCAAACATTGTAAATAACAAATGCCTCCTCTTCCTCCTCCTTCACTTAGCTTTTATATCTCAGCTGATGTCATACAATACGAAAAATCCCTCGGGCCAATTTGGGTCAGCTGTCCTGTTTGCATCTCCTCCAAGATCTTGCCAGCCCAAGCCAACTGACGATGGGGTAGAATATTGGAGAGAGCGCTGATGCTGTGCCAACACTGCCCAGCAGTAGCCAAAACACTGATGTGTTATAAACACCTTTCTAGATCCAAATGCAAAGCACAGCACTGCG
This sequence comes from Thryothorus ludovicianus, assembly GCA_013397245.1. Taxonomy (NCBI): domain Eukaryota; kingdom Metazoa; phylum Chordata; class Aves; order Passeriformes; family Certhiidae; genus Thryothorus; species Thryothorus ludovicianus. The sequence goes on along the minus strand of VZTB01007845.1, from coordinate 10,944 downwards.
AGAACTGCGGTGGGGAAATGAACTCTAGCGTAGCCAGACCCAATAAAGCATCATTGGGGCCTGATACCCAGCTTTGGGTGTCCTTTGCTGATTCAATTGCAGTTATAGAAGATGGACTGGTGCCTGCCCTTCACTCAAATCAACATTCAGTACCAATCCTTCCAAACAAAAGGGTCAGGAACATCACCAGCCTTATTATCCTTTTACCCTTCATATCCTCAAGGCATTGCCTTCTGTAAGGCCCTGTCTTAATCAAGTTTAGCCAGACCAAACACATCTCTGCCATGACCTCTTTATAGCTGGTTCTGGGTATCCAACACACACACACAAAAAGCACCCAACAGGCTCTGCTCAGTAGCATTCCTTTCAATGCAGGAGTTCCAGATCGTTGTCACTTGTATTACCAAGTGAAAAAAAATGGAAACTAAATTCTTTTTCTTACAAGAATTTCTTATTGCTCAGAAAGAAGGTTTTTTCCATTGAAACTTCCCCCTGTCAAAGTGACTGGATCCCCAGATATTGATGGAATTTGCTACTTCCAAAACTTTCTGTTCCTACCCTAGTCACTACCAGTCTCTAAACCACCAACCTCCTTCTACTTCTACATGAATGTACCTGCCTTTTAGGCTTTCTGATGCCAGATCTTGACTGGCTGCCAGGGGCCAAACCAGCTGTTCTCTCACCACCCCTCATCAACAGGACAGGGGGAGAAAATAGGGAGAAAAAGTTCCTTCAGGGCAAAGCCACCTTGCAGATCCAAGGGCAGCAGGGGTGCACCTGCCCTAGACAGTATTTTGCTGTTTCTAAAATATGCTTACACAGGGGTGCCACCAGCATTGCTGAGTTGCTCAGCTTTGGCCCTCAAGGAGTCTGGTGCCTAGCTGGCAGAAATTAGCTGTGTCCAGCATAGGGCAGACCTTGACTTCTTCTCACAGAGGCCATGCCTGCAGGCAGAACCTGGAGTGCTGTGTCAAGTTCTGGTCCCCAAAACTCAACAAAAAGATGCAGACAGATGGGAGAAGGTCCCAAGGAGGGCAACAAAGATGATCTGGAGAATGTGAGGAAAGGCTGTAAGAGTTGTGTCTTTTCTCCCTTAGAAAAGAGATGGCTCAGGAGGAATATCATTATAGTATTCTGCCTCTCAAAAGGCAGCTACAAAGAGGACAGAGACTCTCTCCTTCATGAGGAGCAACATGGAGAAGATTCAACCAGAGGGTCTTCCTTATTCCTTTTTATTCATACCCTTCCATCTCCCCCAGCAAGCCTCAACAAAGACAATTTTTGAGCTGAGTTTAGTTTTAGATTGATTGATTTTAGATTTTAGTTCGCTTTTTCTCTGAGTGCTTTATCTGGTAAGCAGTAAACCTTAACAATGAACTGTGTTATGCTTTCACTTTATTAAACCTGCTTTTGCCAATACCTTTGCTGCTGATTCTTTAAGCGACCTAAAACACTCATTCTCAACAAGTTGGTTTAGTCAGCAGGATGGCAAGCAATAGGACTGACTACTTACAGAAGCAGGAAATAAGTCCAAGTCCCAAGTTGTTAGATAACTGCTTGGGAAAACTGGCACAATTGGAAAGGTGTGAAGGAACATTTAAAAGCAAAGGGCCACAAGAAGGCTAAAAAAGACAAAGGAATTAGTTGCAAAATATTAGGAACCTCCCTAGGGCTCAGGGGGCACCTCATCACAGTGTTCCAGTACTTAAAGGGAAGGTACAGAGGATGGAGACTCTCTCTTCACACAGAGCCACATGGAGAAAACAAGGAACAATGGGCAGAGGTTGCACCAGTCCCCATCATGGACAGTTTTCAAGACACTATTAGAAAGAGTGCTCGGCTGAACCAGATGATATTTCCAGTACCCTTCAAACCTGGGCTGCTCTAGGATCCTATGATCCTCCAGTGAAAAACAGTTTCTTAACCCTTGGCTCTCTCGAGTTTGAAGGAAATTTTTGGCAACGTAGGCTGAAAGGTAAAATATACTGCCAAAATTGCCAAAGAGCTAAGACTGCTTCCTACCAGATGCAGGACACCGCTAAGTGCTTCCAGCGACAGGCTTCAAATGAACAGGCAAATCACTATCAATGGAATACTGTTAATAGGCTGAAACATTCCACATACTTGCAGTCCAGGGAGACACCGTTTGAACTCGCAGAACTACTTCCCCTCAGTAAGACGCGCAAGACGGAGGTGATATCCCCATGACAAATCTTTATTGTGCAACTCCTGCTCAAAGCTTTTATTACCTTCCACAGACACATGGCACAAAGAATTAAACATCGACAGCGGCTAGATTGACAGGCAAGAGACGAAATCCATTCACTGGCGATTTGTACACGTGCAGCAACTCTTGCGGTGCCAAAATCTTAGCCAGGCGGCCAGCACAACTGATGGCCACTCAGAACAGGTAGATGTATGCGATAGACAGACTGCCAACCCTCGGGCCCTTCATCCACAACCATCCGGAATCCATTGGTCACGCCCAGGTGAGCAACACACTTCTCGCCAACAATCATTACATGCCCAAGAAGCTGGAGAAGGAAGTACAAACCCATAAATAAGTAAAACAAAAAGAAAAAAAGGAACACGCAAAGAGGGGAGAGGGCAGGAAGGGAAGGAACGAGAGCAGAGAACCACCCACAGAAAGCAGCTAGCCAATTCCTAGCAATTCAACCATTGCATGTCAAATTAATGTCCGTCCGACCGCTGGCAACTGAAGCTTTCCAAGCAAAGCTACAAAGACCAATTATGCGCCCTATAGGCGCAAAAGAGAGCTAGGCAGTTCTTTACAAGCTAGACAGCAACGGACTAGAAAACAGCCACGGAAGCTGACTTTGTCTCCGGGTTAAAGCCCCCATTGCGTCTTCCGGCAACATAACCGATCCTCGTGGATAAGAAACCTTAGGCTGCCTTTTGCGTAGGTTTACAAAGTCTTGGAACTTGGCTTTCATAGCTAAAAGCAGAACATCCAGCACCTCTCAACCAGCTCTGCCCTTCCTTGTCCCTGACCTGCCAAAAACCCCAAGCCCTCTTCTCCATGTTAGAAGTACTACTACTCTTACTCTGAACAATTACAATAGGCACCAGACTGCATTAAAAAAAACACTGCATTTTGCACCAAAAATACATACCCAGGGATGAGCACTGCTTTATATTATGGCTTTTAGCCAAAAAGCTCAACTCCATTACAAGCTAGAGGCAAAAGATTATAGTGCCACAAAACCAAAAGTAGACTACTGTGCCCTATCAAGAGGGAAAGGGGACATGAGAAAGAGTCTAGATAATGAGGAACTAACTAGAGGTACAGTTAAGCATACAGAAAGTTTCCACAATACTTACAGATTTACCAGAATCTTCTGCTTCAGACAACCCGAAAACTGGCTCCTTAGGCATGACTAGGAAAAGCATCCCAGCTTGGGGTGAAAGATTATGGAACATGAGTCATTGGAGGAAGAGTAAACAGTTAAAACATAACCGGTTTCAGAGAAAGGTAACAGCGTAAGCAAATCAACGTGCCCCACTGAACTCCTACAGAAGCAATTACCAGATACCCCAAACACAAGCCCAAACACTGATTTTTCTTGCATGATAGTAGTGATTTCTATACCCAAAATACAATCTATTTACAGAGTCTGTTCCAGAAATGGGATTTAGCATGCAAGATGATGGAGGTAAGAGATGAGCCACTACTTTTTATTAGGAGTCTCCAGCATGTTTTAATCCTAAGTTTTTCTACTGGGTGTGGTTTGTGCAGAGGCAGGAGACAAATGACTTAACTGAATCAGCAAAGAGTTTAGTGAAGTTGAAGAGCAGCGGCCATTCATTTCCCACAGGACAGGGAGCTCAGGTGTCGAACACGCATAATGACAGGAAGCATGCAAGTGCATAGGAGGAGTCTGTCTTCTATACTGCATGCAAACCCTACCTTCAAAGGCAGAAGGAATCCTTGTTAACCTTCAGCATTTTAATAACTAAATTATATGAGATACTAACTTAAAGTTAATATCGTGTAGGCAACGGGTGCATTGCTTTCCCCCCAAGTCTAAGCAGCTCACTCTCGTTCCCAGCACCAGCACCCATGACCATTGCAAGCATGCCGTTATCACGGTCCCAATTGCCCACAGAAACAAGATCTGGGAAGCTTTTGAAGCCTGCAGAATAACCCGTTTCTCAGATGTTTTTTTAAAAAGAAAAACCTGTTATTCCTTGCCTAGTCCAGTTTGGGATTCAGAACCAAAGCCAAGGACAGCAGAGCTGTGAAACCTTTTTGATGCAATTACGAGACACATGGAGACCTGCATTTTTCCTATGCAAATCCAACGCATTAAAGTCATTACTCAGACATTCACTATTCACGCACACACATGGAATCCCCGAGAAGACTGAGTGTGCCTAAAATAAACTTTCAAAACTATCATCCTAAACGAAGCAGCAAACTTTGCACGACTTGCACTGCTAAAGGGACATCATGCCGAAAACGCCTGCGGCTGACACAAAGTGCGCTACCATCGGAGGCCCTTCTCTACGCGCGCACACGACCCGGTGGGGGTGGGAGGCGAGGCGAGTCCGGACTACACCAGCAACCCGGTCCGCCCGCGGCAGCCGGAGGGGTGAGGGTGCGGCACAGAACAAGCTTAGGGGATGGTGCAGTAGAGAGCGCCACAACCCAGAGAGGCCTCGTCCGTCCCCCGTCCCTGCACCCACCCGCAGCAGCAGCGCCGCCGCACGCCCTGCCGCGCGCCCGGGCACCGCGCACCGGGTGTCCTCGGCTCAGGGAGAGGGAGGTGGGGGAAGGGAAGAACTGCGCACAGAACAAAGCCGCTGCTACCTCCTCGTCCTCGTCGCTGATGGTACCGGGGAAGTGCTCTGCCGATGATCTTTAGGAAGACAATAATGGCGCCACCAGATCGGACAACCCAACACTCCAATACTCTCGTCAGCCAAGGACAACGCCCAATGCCATCTCCGCACTTCCTCCACTAGGCCATGCCCTCCGCGGCTCCCATTGGGCTGACAGATCTCCGCCGGCTGATCCTGCTTTTCGATTCGCAGCCTCCTCTGTCGTTTTCGCTTTTCCCGGCCTCCTTGGCGGGTCCGTCCTCGTCGAGCTGGTGCTTATCGGGGCTCAGGGAGTTTGCGTCCCCTCGGGGCGCGGAGGGATCCGACCTTGGCGAGTCCGCGGAGGGATCTGCCCCGCGTAGTGCTGCGACCCTGAGGGCGGCCTACGAGGTCGCAGAACTGGCTGCAGTAGCTACAAGTACTGCTTCTTGTTATTTGTTACCGCATCAAGTCCACCCCAAAGGTGCCTGTGCCTTTTTGGTGCTGCTCCCTCCAGTCACATGACTGCTTTGGCCAGGCCTGGCCTTAACTTCTCAGGACATCTTGAAAAACCAACACAACTTGCTCTACATTGTTTGCTGAAAGCCCCACTTCCACTGCAGACATTTCTAAGCTGTACGTCTCCCGGAAGCAAATAAAATGCAAAGCGTGCGTTTGGCACTGCTGCCTTGGGGGCTCAAGACAGTAGGATTTGGGCTAAGCTGGCTAGGAGGCTTTTAGAAAAATAGGCAGTGCTCTCAAAGCTGCCCAAGCGTGGTCTGTGGTGGCCTGCACCCCCAGGGACAGTGAGCACCTTGAATGGTCCACACAACTGTCTTGTAACACATATATATATATAAACCCCTGCTTTCCTCTATATCGGGCTGAGGATACCCTTGACCGCCTTTGCAGCAAGGGCACATTGTCCTACTTTGCAAAGCTGCTTTCCAGCCCATCGGCCTCCAGCATGTACTGGTGCATAGGGTTGTGCCTCCCCAGGTGCAGGACTTGTGTATCCACAGGTTCATTGGGTGATCTCAAAACAGATCGTTTCCTATGATGGAAGGGACTTGGTTCCCCCAGTGCCTGCCTTGAGGTTCAGGGTCTCGAGAAATTGTGTGAAGAGTGATTGCCAGTGAATATTGGGGAAAATAAATTACTGAGTAAAAGAGCCTTTTCCATGTTGCTTGTCACTAGACCTCCTGGCTTATTTATCAGCAGGGGAAGTGAGAGGGATGGGAGTCACTTTCTTTAGTCTTTCTTTTCTGACCAACATACCTCTGGAAGCCCATCTTATGATTCTTCACAACTCTTGCCAAATTCAACTCCAGCTGAGCCTTAGCTTTCCTCATATCATCCCTACACACCTGGGTGGCATCTCTAGATTCTTCCCAGGATGCATGTCCCTTCTTTCACTGCCTACATATTTCCTCCTTGTACTTCAGCTCAACCAGAAGAGAAGGCCCTTACTTATCCCCCCTGGTGTTCTGCCTCTCTTGCCTGATTTCTTATGCATGGCAATCAAGAGCTATTTTGCTCTAAGAAAAATGCTCCTCAAGAACTGCCAGTTCCCTTCTGCTCCTGTATCATCCCTGAGGGCAGTTTCCTACAGGGTGCCATCCACTGATTCTTTAAAGACTTGAAAATTAACTGTCCTAAATATCAGGGTCTTGACTTTACTCTGCCTGTGAACAGGATATTTCCTGTGGTTCAATTAAGAATGCTTTGTCAACCTTCTTTCTTCGATCAGGTGGCCTATAGTAGACATCAACCACAAGGTTTCTTTTGTTGGCTTGTGTGAGATGATGACTATGGATCCAGGCAAAAGCTAAGGCTACTCTCTATGGCCTGCACCATCTACCTTCCATATTATTGTCTATGTTTGAAAGACAGGTGTCTGCCAAGAAGGTGAGAACCTCCCTTGTAATGGAAAATGTGATCTCCATTTCTCCAAATTATTATAACTTTGAAATTACAGGGCTTTCAGGCAAAGATATGGGAAAAGGAATAACAGTTCTTTACCACAATAAATATATATATAAAACAAGGTGTCCTGGGTTGATGCTAAATTGTATCCTCATTTGTCTGTTTAGCTCAGAAATAAGTGTTGTACCTTTAAAAATTGGATCTGAGAGTGAAGGAGGCACGCTGGAATGTCTGAGGCAGTTGTTTTCAAAACATAAAGATAAGAGTCTTCAGCTTTCCNCAACTAAGCTGAGCTACAGCCACAAGAGAGACTTTCTGGCATCTCTGCGGAGCGGCGAGAGGTTTTTTTGTTGTTCAGTGTTGTTCCTTCATTTGTTGGGCTGAGTAGTGCTTTGTTTGTTAAATAAACAACTTTTTCCACTTTCTTCCAAGGAAATTTTTTCTTATCCCAATTCAGCTAAGGGGAGGGATGGTTCATCTAGAGGTTTGTTTTTTTTCCCTTTCTTTCCCTCTCCCAAAATTGCCCTAAACTAGGACACAAGGCAAACAAACAGCACCAAAAAAAAAATGGAAACCAAATAACAGCTTTCTCCTAGTCATCAAGCACTTTCCCTGTAGGTCTAGTTAATGGCGCTGTTTGATCCCAGCCGGGCAGGATAGGTGCGATGATTCCCTGTGGCTGCAGGGGGCGCTGTGGCATGAGCTCTGCTGTCTCTTCACGTGGTAAAGGCAGGTGAGCCGGCAAGAGAGAATGAGAAGGGGCTTTCTTTTGTAAATTCATGGGAATCAGCCAGTCTCAGTGCCTCTCAGGAAACGGAATGGACTGCAGCAGGAAACCTTGGAAGCAGCAAACTGGAATGGAAGAGGCAGGAACACCAGGGGTGGCAAAGAAAATGTAGCAGAAACTCTGGGGTGTGCCAAAAGCCACGGGGTGTCCGGGTGTTTGGGTTAAGTGTAGCAAGAAGCCCTGAAGCATCAGCAGAGAACAGCGGGGCTGGGCGGGGAGTCGGTCCCCTGGATAGCTCACCAGCAATGATTGGTCCCAGGGTCGGGCTGCACAGAGGGGTCTGCCCTGGCGTGGGAACGACGGGTTCCCAGCGCAGCACATGCTGGCTCTGGGCTCCCAAGCAAGCAAAGGAGCAGAGAAGCAAGCCAGTAAGCTCCAGTCACAGTACTGAAGGAAAAAAAGAAGAAAAAAAGGAAACAGACAAAAACCACAAGGCAACAGTATCTCTAGTCAGAAACACCACTCCAAGTGGCCATTGAGATGATTGCCCAACTGGAAGAACCCGCCCCTTGCCCCCAACTCTCCAAGGAATCCCAGGCAGCTCTCACCCATTGCAATACTCCTGGAGCCGGGGGTGGGAGATGGGGGGTGTGTGACCCTTTCTGAAAACAAAACAAATGCAAAAACCAAAAAATGGATATGGGATAAAAACCATTCCTAAGATGATTATCTTTGCAGATGGGGATCCATACAGCTGATGTAAAGAAAAAATGAGGTAGCCAAAGAAGGTCTGGAGCATCTAGGCTAGTCCTCTCTTGTCTCTGATAAATGGCATAGAATGGAACAAAGTTGTATGACTGGAACTTTGAAGGAGATCAAGGCCAAAAAAGTAACTTGTGCCTGCTAAAGGGTCACCTAAGTATTAAAATGCACACTCATGCATATGATAATAATCTTAATGATGTACATTCTACCACATATATGACTTTATTACTCAGCTCTCCGCTTAGATCATGCTATACATAAGGAGAAGATGGAGCTGTATTTAAGGAGGGTAGAAATTTCACCTGTTTAGGAGGACTTCCCAAAAGATCTCGGAGACAGATGATGGACTGCTCTCTTCTCCCTCCTCCCAAGCAGAGACACCTTCTTGGGAAGTTTCTGCAGCCAATATTATTATTATTGTTATTATTATTATCATAATCATTATCATTATTACTATTAACATCATTATTATTATCATCATTATTATTACCTGGGTTAGCACAATGTTATTAGAATCCTATCACAGCTAGTGCATGTCTTAACGGCAATTCTGAATCTGTATTTCTGTAGCTTCAAAAAACCGCACTATTTGTGAATCTGTGCTCACAAAGTTTCCTAGAGAACGCAACCAGGTTTATAGTGCTGAATTGGTTGTAATCGGAAATTAAACCTCACCCCACCCAGTCCCTCTGATCTCTGAGGATCAACTGGAATGCAAGGGACTTTATTTTCTGCCAAATTTCTTACTCTTAACACAACAGCTTGGCCTCTAATTTTCACCCATAAGCTCTCAACCTGTTTGTCATTGTCTTTCAAAGCTTTGTGCAGTCAAGCCCTCTTATTTTCAGTTTACAGAGGGCAATCCATGCTTATCCTTTGGATGCCTTAAGTTTTAGCTTTCATATTTTCCAGATTCTGTACTGCATTAGTATGTAACTCTGAACTTCATATAAAGTGTTAGCAAGTTCTCTTCACAGTTTAGTTAGACAAAACAATCCTTTTCCAGCCTGAGAACCAAGGACACTGTTGCAGCTTCGGACCCAAAAAGTATAAACAACCGCGAATTGAGGAGAGCAATCTGGGAGGATGGGACTTCATAACCTGAAGCTGTAATTGTACAATCAACCCCAATATGTAAATGGACCAAAACTTATAAAAGTATGAAAACTCATGACTTGCGGTCCATCTCGAGTCCATCCTGGGTCCATCTTGTGTGGAGCCACAGCCAGGCTCTTGTACTGCCCAAGGTGTATCCTTTGAAGGCCTTTTAACAAATACTTACTTTATTCCTTTAACATTGTCTAGCCTCTGTTCCAGGTCAGCCTCTCTAGGCATCAGTTCTGGCATCCTTTGAAGGGACAGAAAGGCATCTGGAAAACCCCTGGAGCAGAGGAACACCCAGCTGCCCCCCCACTCCTGTCGGCACTCCCAGAGGGGCCCCAGCTGCAGTCCAGAAGATATCAGAGCCCAAGAACCCTCATACGTGTCACATAGGCACGTGAGTAACTGAATAAAGGTGGTATCTTGGTTGTTTTAGCAGTTTTAGCACCTGAGTTAGGTGTTAAGAGATCTCTTGTAGTTTTGTTTAGTGTGGAAGGACCCTAGGGGGTCCTAGGCGGAGTTGCTTTTGCTCTCTGTCTTCCACTCAGAGGGGACGCTCTCTGATAAAGCAGAGCTTTAGCATTGCAGTGGTGAGTATTGGCAGTGGGTTAGGTCCCACTGTGGCTTCCAAGGTCAAGAGTTCTAATCCTGTCTCTTACTTGTTCATGCTCTCTCTCCCGCTGTCTCCCTGGTTTTTTTGATTTCTACAGACATTCTTACTCATGAGTGTTAAGATGGGATGTGTATTCTCCTGTGATTGTAACAGCAATATTTCCATAGATAGTCCCCTAGGGTTAGTATTGAAAAAATGGCGTGACCTAACCGGTGGAGAGTGGTTGCTTTTTAAATCCAGACTTATCAGACTCTCAGAAAAAATGTGGCCAACGTAGGAACTAGACAATGATGAGATGTGGCCTGAATTCAGTAGCTTCAATAAGAAATTAATATCCAGCTTAATATCTTGCATATGTGAAGATAAATACTTTGACGAGTTAGACTATGCTAGGATTTTAACGGTTTTATCATGTCAGTAAAGCCCATCAGCAAACAGAAAGGAACAACATATATTGGTTTTAAAGAAAAAAGAGGGGGAAAGTAAAAATGAACAGTCGATATTGAGCAGTGAGTGTAAATACAAGAAGGAGGCGGAGTTAGATCTCGTTGCTCCAGATTTGAGGGAGGAGTCAGTCCCGGCTGCGTTCGCGGCAGGCCCGGGCCTGAGTCCGGCCGGGGCCCCTCTGCCCCCTCCACCCACTCCACCCCCGTCAGTGCTGCTGGTGCCCCCCTCACCGCCATCGTTGCTGCCGCCACCATCACAGCAAGAGGGGAGAGCAGGGGCAGGGGAGGATGCAGCTCTGGCAGGATCCCAGTCGGTGAAGGAGGAAGGAGAAGGGCTTTGGCAGCCATGGTCATCCGCTCCAGCTGAGCCCCTCCCGCCCATCCTCACCCGCTCCTGAGTAGATAGGGAGGGTCTTTTCCAGTGAGATTGGATGTGGATAAGGTCTCAGTTCAACAGTCACTCTTACGAGTAAAGTCTCACTCATGGTAGGATGTCGGGTTTGCTGTTTTTTACTGATTTTTTTTTCCTGACATGTAAAGTCCTT
>VZTB01007844.1:5651-29415 GCA_013397245.1 Thryothorus ludovicianus | reverse complement strand
AAAGGAAATGTCAAAAATAGAGCTTGCCTCTCTTAACTGTAACACACTCAAGTATGTCTTTGCCATTCTCTTCAGCTGCTCCAGCAACCAGTGGAATTATTCATTAATCTGAGGCATGCCATTGCCAGCATGGCAGGATCCATGCAAGGGGGCATAGGAAGTTACAGGCTCACATTCCAGCAAAGATGTCCACAGAGGGATGTGCTTCCCTCTAAGGAGCTGTCAGGTCCCACTGACACTGCTGACTTCTAACATGGATGTTCTTCAGCCTGCATCAGACATCCACAGGACACAGCTCTTTTGATACCTTCTGCCCAACACAGGGCTGAGGTTCCTGTGGAAATCCTGTCTGTCCAGCAGTGTTCCTACCTCTGCCTGTGGTAGGTGCTGATTCTCAGGTGAGCTACAGACCACTGATTAAATGCACTCCCACACCACTGGTGAGCAATCACAGCACACCAGTTTGGACAGCCATGCGTTCCAACTGAGCCCTGTTGCACTGTGCGGTAATTAAAAAGTCATGAGTCCTATTTAAATATAGGGCATTCTGTCCTAAACCTTCGAGTGCCTGTGGGTGTGAGTAAGTTCATCCTCCAAGGATGTTCTCTGGTCTGTGTACATATACCAGCTTCATCAAAAGGGTGTAGGAAATGCCAGATCCAGATACACGGATTCCACTTTTTTTTAAAATACATCATTGATCAGTCCAGGGATGGCAAAAATTAATAGTAATGAGCTAATTACTATACCAGCTGCCTACAAAGAGGGGTCCTGTAGGCAGACTCGTGCCCATTTGCCTGCTGGTTAAACCACCACTCTAGAAATTATAAAACAAAAGTTTTTCCCTTTATAAACATCTATCAGCATCACCTTAATATGGCCCACAGCACCAACATTGCCTAGCTTTTAAGTTCTCAGAATCCAGCCAGAATCTCCCCTAGCACATTATAACACATTTTACTGGCTTGAGCAGGGTAAAACACAGCCGTCTCCCCAAATGAATGGCTGGTGAGCTCCAGCAGCCCCTGCACGAGGCTGGGCTCACCATCTGTGTTCCTCCCAACGTCCGAAGCCTGTTCACAACTGCCAGCCCTTTGAAAAGCCAGCCTGTTTTTCTGATTGATTCACTTTTTAATGAACTGGGAAAGCCTGTGAACTTAAACCCTGACACCTCCACCTCCCTGCCTTCCTAGCCATCCCTGCAGCAATGTACTGATTATATTTCAAGTTATTATAGGATTAATACAGCTGCCCCTGGTGCCTCTTTCCTCTGAACTTCATCAATAAAAGTTGTGTCCTAGTCTTACTCTGGTTAGTTCAGTATCTTCCTGAATCTCTCTCTGTAACCTGTGACGTGTTGGCAAGGCTGTATCGTATCAGCCTTTCAAAGCTGCCAACACTGCTGATGTTTAAAACCTACTTGTGTCACAGCCTTGCATAAGCTTTGTGTATTTAAGAGGACATCTTGAGCTTTGCTATGCACCGCATCAGCTTTCTAAGTGGGTAGCACATACTTAGCAGTATTGAAAATAATAAGATAATCTACCAAAAAACTGAAATAGACTGTGCCAGTGTCATCTTTCTTTGAATTCACAGCAGAGCTATAAAAAAGTACTTTATGCAGGCAAGTACAGCAAAAGAAAAAAATAAGATGGGGGGAGCAAAAGACCTGTGCCCAGCAGAGTCCAGTTTTCACCGACAGCATTTCTTTATACAGTACAAGCTTTAGGTTTACTTTTCTTGTTGGTTTATAGCTTGGGGTTCCCCCCCACCAAGAATACTATTTTCTAAAAATATCATTAAAAATGTAATTAACTGGCTTATTCTTTGGAATGTCTGCAGTTGTTTACAAAAGAATTGCCACACAAGTTGCCACCTTCAACTGTGTTGAAGCTGGGAGTGATGTTCTTGCTTACAACTGTGCATCTATTTCACAATATATTTAGTTTTGGTACAAGTTACATATAAAATTCTTACTGAGTTTAATGTTGCAGCAAATAACACATATAATAAGTGAGAAAGATTTATCACTGGCTGTAACTTCGTTGTACATATTCAAAATATATATGGTGGATGATATATACACATGCACATGCAAACAAAATGGAAATATATTTCGTTTAAGAACTGATGAATTGTGCTTGCTTTCATTATTCTCATTTTGTACATAGGAGAATGGAGATCAAGCACATCCATGAAAAGGGTGGCTGGTTGGGATCAGGTCTGTGAAGCAGCACAGTCACCAAGGAGCAGGTTGGAGAAGAAACAGCACTTTGGTACCCATGGCATGAGACAGGGGAGCCCTCAGGAGTCAGGCACCCACTGTGGTTCGTGGGATACAAACAAATCCCATGGAGTCTCAAGATGCTCCTACAAAGCATAAAATATCAATCCAGATAAAATGCTTCCCCCAAGATGTTTTATTCATTTTTTTTTCTTAAAGAAGGAAGTGGTAATTTTCCCCTTTAAATTCTGTTTTCTTTCCCCCCACACCATTTGGTCTCTCCTGTAAACACAGAGGCCAGAAGGCTATGCTTAAATAATTCATCTACAAATTTGCAATATCTTTATGAACTATAGCAATTAAACGGAAAATAGAAAAATCAGCTCAGCATCCTGTTTGGATGTAATTAAAGGTATAATCTGTTCCATTTGAATATTTCAGTGCTTACCCTTCTTAAAACAACAAATAAGAATAGTAGCTCATTTGCAATATGCTTTTTTTTTTCAAGCAGCTAAAAAAACTAACTGATGAAGCAAGAATAATAATTTTTAAATGTGGCATAAGCACAAAAATATCAACTACAGCTTTCAAATGATTGCTGCAGATCTCAAGTGTGATGACAGTTCAGTAACAAGGGGTATAAGCTTTATGGCAAAACCCTGAAGTCTTCCACTATTTGGTATCAGCATCTCGATATGGCTGATATAATTACCTATCAAATACATCAGTGGAATGAATATCAGATGACATCCAAAAATATGTAAGTGGGATGCATATCAGCTCAGTCTTTAAGGGGCCATTTGATCTTAATGTTTTTTTCTAAGAATAGAAGATGAATACTGCATTCGTTGCCCCTTTGTTTTCTATAAGCAGCTGAAGATTTTACAGCACAATAAAGTTAGCCTATTAATGGCTGGCTTATGAGTTTTAGCTGGATTTTTACCCTCCTACTGGACATTTCTTCACTGCTTGAAGAAATTGAAGTCAGGTGTAAAGTTTATATCTGCCTTGTTCATTTATTCATATTGTAAGCAATCAAGATTTCCCCAAATCACAGGGCAGTCTCTTGCCTTTTGAGAATTAATATAGGTCCCATTCTCTCAACTTAGTTTAACAAAACAACTGGCATAGGTTCAATGGAAGCAATGATTATTCTGAGAGGTTATGGTGAACCACAGAAGTTGTTAGCGAGAACCTGGTTCATAAGATCCCCTAAGAGGAAAAGTATATGGATATTTCAAAATGTAATTAACAGCATATTCCAACAATGTGAGAAAGAAACATCATCTGGTTTAGCTGCAGAGGAATCTGACTGCACAGGGAGAGCCTTGGCTTGCTCAGCAGCCACCACTGGGAGCAAAGGACATGACAGGCACCAGAGGGGACTCTTCACCAGTGCTGGGAAAGGTGGCAGAGCAGGCTCTGTCTGCGGGGGGCTCCTTTCATGCTGCCCAGTTCACTGTGTTCAGCAGCATGGCACTCTCCTCATGGGCAGTTTCACTGCGCCAGCACCCAACCAGGAAGAACAACTTTTATCAAAATGTTCATTTTCTCTCCACTATACTCTCTCAAAAAAAAATTCTTTTGGGGTAGGCATGTCTTAAGCCTAATTTTGGTCTTAATGCTACAGTTTGTAGGACTGTTTCAACAAAATTATTGGGGGTTTTTGTTTTGATTTTGGTTTTTTAAGTTAAATACATAGCAATGAATAAAAACAATTCTAAAATGCAAAACATATTTTTCAAACATTTTGATAATTAAAAAAAAGCAATTTTCAAGCTGCAGCCTGAATAATGTAGCAGATAACTGATTTAAGAAGNTTTTTTAAAGTTAAATACATAGCAATGAATAAAAACAATTCTAAAAAGCAAAACATTTTTTACACATTTTGATAATTAAAAAAAAACAATTTTCAAGCTGCAGCATGAATAATGAAGGAGATAACTGATTTAAGAACATAAAATGATCACAAAAACATACGAGCAATATTACACATGGGAACAAAACAGCAAAATGGTCTACAAGGTATCCATTGCAACGATGAATATGAGAGAGCTTTCAGCTGACATTTGCTCAAAGTTAGCACCTATTAAAATTTCCAGCTTTCCTGGGGTGCATGCTCTGCTGTTTGAAAGCCCAGGCCCTTTTCAGAACTGGTCCATCAGGGGCCTGAGCCCCCTCAGAGCCTTCCTCAATATTGCCCTCCTTCAGGGGCCTTCAGTGGACAAGCTACAGGTGAGTGGGGTAAAAAAAGCCTCTGGTGCGTCACCCCGAACTACCCCTTTAAATCTTATTGCCTCCCCCTCCGAACTGTGCAGCCTCCTGCACACCAAAAACATTTCTGTGAGCTTAATGCTAGAACTGCTGTTAAAAGAAACACAACAACAGAACTCATTAAAAAATACCCACAGAGGAAGGAAAAAAAAAATCCTTAACATAGTAGCGTCTGTCTCCAGTAAACAGGGCTCTTTTCAGGCCTTGGGCTCAGACATAAGACCACTCTACCAGGGTGAATGAATTACTGTCAGCTGGGCCATTTTCACTTAGGTTTAAGCACAGGCATTTTACCTGCCATTTGCCAGGAGCCAAGAGCTGCTCAGGTGGCATTTGTTTTCCATGTGCCACCTGAGCAGCAAACCTGCAGCAGTTTCCCCAGCAGCAATCACCCACCCCATGGGTCACAGTGCAGGACCCCAGCCTTCACCCCCACAAGGAACATCTCTCAGAGACAAGAACCTGTGCCTAAATGAAGCAATGCTTATCTCATGCATGCCACAGGTGTGATGTCATCCCCTCCAGCAGAGAAACCAGGATGTCTACAGCCTCCACTCTACAAAAATGCTGGAACTAACAGTTAACATGTCTCAGAATTTGTTAAAATACAGTGATAATTAAAAAACAAAATTACCACTACAAAGTTAATTCCTCTCCGAGTTCTTACAAACAAGTTTTTAATTTGCACCAAAAATTTACATTTCAGATTTCAAGGCAATCTGAAATGGTACATGCTTGGCCAGGGACTCCAGGCAGTGGCTGGTGGGTTCTCCGAGGCCTAGAGGCAGGAGCACTGTGGCTTCCCGGGAATATCACAAGTATATAGTCACCAGCAAACCCCAGGTGCACACAGGTAAGCCCATAGGATTGCTTTAAACTCTCATCTCTTGTATGAGCATGAAAATAATCACCTTGTCAGATAAACTTCTGCTTTTTACTAAAAAGACCCAAACAAAACAAACCAAACTTATAAGGTAATTGATTGCTTTCTTCTAGTCTTTTATTAGTTATGATTAAGGAGCTATAGTAGCCCTGTTTACACAGCTCCAACAAGTCAGGACCTGCAGAACGTTATTGGCTCGGGGCCCACAACTTGCTGTCCATTCTCAACAGAATCAATCTGGAGCTGAAAACATCCCCGTAGGAAGTGTACACATCCCTGCTTATACAGGAACAGAAACAGCAATAACTTCAGGTCCTGTAAGCTGCAAGTTCAACTTACAGAGATTAGCCCTGACTTGTCATCGCTCTCAGCATGCTGGTGATGAGATCAGAGCACTTCACCAAGGACTCATACTTCCAGCTTGACAAGGGACAGAGGTGAGCGTGTTACATCTGACTGTTACTCGCCTCTCCAACTGCAGAAAGGAAACAAGAGCTCCTCTGTTTAATATGCAGTCACAGCACTGCCAATCTAAAATGGCTGATCAGTAATACTTTAATTGCAGTTTCATAGAAACAAATTGCTATTTAATTGCAATAAGCTTGTCTGTGGCTTAGCTGGACTGACAATAGGCATACACACCTGGTAGGAACAGTAACAAGCAGCAACAAGGGTTATCTGGTACTGTGTGTGCAGGAGTCCCAGGCAGTGCCATCAAACCCAGAACACAATTTCACACTGATTAAATGTAATACTTAAAAATGTATATACATAAATTTCCTAATCTCAATTTGATTTTTTATTTTAATAAAGCTGTTCAGAATAGATACTTGCAAAAAAGCTGCACACTTCACATACAACTATCAGCAAAATACTTTGATAAAAGATTTAAATTGAAACAATCTTTTGAAATCACAGCATCAGGTTGGAAAAGACCTCTGAGATCATCGAGTTAAACAGAATACCACCGTGTCAGCCCGACTGTGGCACTCAGGGCCATATCCAGTCCTTCCTTAAACACCTCCAGGAGTGGTGACTCCACCACCTTGATAGCAAGGCATACTCTGCCAGTCTGGGAGTTTTGGGGGTTTTTTAGTATTTACCTAATGTTAGGTGATGCAAATTTTATCAGTGTTAACTAACAGGGAAAAAATGGAGACAAACTCAGTGTGCTTAATATTCTGAAGATGTGACTTAATTTCATAGGCTTCATTTTGTTAAGACATTCTCATTTTATATTTCATAAGATACTGCATAACCTGTTAAAATATTTAAAGATAAATCATGTAGGACTGAAAAGACAGTATCTTGTTGCAAACAGAATTTGGTTTGGAAAGGCTTAATGTCCCACTGCCTGCCAGGATGCGTAAATCTCATAACTAGACAGCTGGATAGGTAAAAACATTAAACCCATTTAGAGGGCAATCTTTTTACAAAATTGTTTCATTAATAAGAGTGACAATTTATATGATTGAGATGTTTAGATGCAATATAGACAGAGCATTTTATCCAGGTTCACGAGGATGATTTCAGATTAGTAATATTTCCATTGATTCTTTTTTTTAACAGCATTCATTTTTGAAAGTAAGGGAAGCTCTTCCTGAATGATTATTTGACTTCAGCAGCACTAAATGCAGAGGGTGTATTTCAGCCTCAGTGCCACAAATACATGTGATAAAAGGTGAATAAGTATGTTTTTCTTTACATATCGCCTTAAAAAGAAGCGATTTTTTACATAAGGACAAATCTAAGTGTTTCCAGTAGCCTTCTGCCCACACCTACCGTCCCCATTACAGCCTGTTTCATTGTGTGAAATGCCTCTGGTTTCAAGAAAGTGTTTTACCTAAAGCAAGAATACTACTTAAAAATGTTCTATTGTATATTCATAGCTCCATTAGTCCTCCTGCAATTTAGCACATCAAAGCAAAGGCTTCATCACTTGCATGTGGATTATGCTAACATGAGTGACATTTGTAATCTTATAGGTCTGCAACTTAAGAAATGCTTTTAAAGTAAGCTATTAAATAGGTAGCTATGCTTTACAAATGAGTCATATAATAGTTTATTTAAAGCTGTTAATGAACTTCAGCCTCTACATCACTAAATGCTACACTACATTACTTACTATAAGTTATTAGCTATTTTCTTAGCACTTCTAGGTTATATTGGACAACCAAAAATCTGTACATGTTAGATTTAAATACTGTACCTTGAGTGCTTATACTGAAAGAATATAAAAAGATGTCTACAGTCTCACTAATACTTGAATTCTATATTCATATGACTTCAAATGTCTTTTCAAAGATATTGAAGCAGCACAATTTTCAGGACTCTTTAATGCCAGATCAAAAAGCTTAGAAACTTATTTAAAATACCCACAAGTGCATTTAATTAAAAGTCATACATAGTGTCAGTCATTTATGTTGTGCTTTATGTTATGCACGCAGTCTTTTGTCTTTACTCTCTGACACTGTACATTGCTACATTTTCTTTTCTCTGAAATAGGGCTTCTTCCTCAAACACTGAAGTGTTAAAAGAAGAAATTCAGCAGCCCTCCAATATACCAGAAGTCATGAAGTAGAATGTAACAAAAATATCTGTTGGTTTTTTAGACAGATAAACCTATAAATCAGCTTTTTGTGTATTGGTATCACAACAAAAAAAAAAAGTCAACCTCACTCCATAACCAAGCAGCTGAGCAGTGAACACCTTATAATAAAAAGAATTAAAAAAAATAATGACGTGTTGTGAATTTGTTTCCTATAAAAGTAGAGTATTTCTTAATATTGATTTGCTTTGAATTGCAGCAAAGGCGGATTCGTTGCTTGCAGGTTCCTGACTGAATGCATACAGTAGACAGCCACAGATCCATGTTAGTATTCTTGCTAAAAACATGAAAAGTCAGATTTTTTTTCCTCAAAAGTATTCTGCATAGATCTGCCACAAAATAGCTGATGGGAAAAATGTACAAAATGAAGCTGTTCTCATTCTAAGCTTAGAGGTGGCTCTGCTGCTTTGTGGGGAGGTGGTTTTTGTTTGTTTGCTTTCAGAGAACAAGTCATATTTTGAGATCAGCTAGTTCTCAGAAACAGACCAGGAAACAGATTTTCCTTTCCCTAAGATTATCAGTGTTGAAAAGTTAAAGTCTCCCACCCCAGCAAACAACTTTATGTTTTTCAGATTAGAAAAGCTATTGTATTCCTTTTCATGAATAGTCAATTCTAATGCTCAGCATGAGGTACAGACCTTTCACTGGCTTTTGGTTTTTTGACCTCTTATGGTGTATTCATACCCTCTTATGCTTGCATGCTCAGAGACACTGTTACATCCTTAGCACAGAAGGAACTGGAAAGAAAGAGACCACAGTACCTCTGTGTGTGCTGTAACTCACTGCTTTGGGAATTGTAATGTACTTGCTGTTACCAGAATTAAGAATCCCCATGAAAAAAACATATTATTTTGAAGTAGTAATCGTTATCCTTGCCACAAGTAACACGGTCAAGTAGTTTAGCAGAGTCCTTCCTGGCATAGGACAAAAGAAAAAAGCCAAACCAAAAACCTACTTTTAAAGGTAATTGATAATTAAGGTAAAGATTATGTAAGATGAAGTTGCAGAATGTTTTGAATGTAATTTAAAAAAAAAAAGCAAAGCTTCTAAAACCCATACTCAGTTTCGTTTTACTTTTTATTATTTAAATACACCATACTAGAGCAAATGTCTCTGAAAATATCACAAATAAAAGATTTTTCTTCATTCAGCAAATTAGAAGTAGGTGAAAATTTCTACACAGTAGCTGCTATGAGCCTGACTTTTTCTTTTCGCCATGGGAAGTAGCAACATTAGGACAAAAACACTTACATGCATACATACATTGTATTTTACAGAGATACAATAAAAGTGTTTGTGATAGAGTATCACAAAAGCCACATCTTTATCTCATGTTCAGTTTGATTGAAACACATTTCCTTACAACACTTAAATATACAAAGAGCAAATAGAATGTTGTTAAGGTAAGACACAGGGTACAAACTGGCCAGTGCCCTGCTAATTGTTAATGAGGGTAGAAAGCAGATTTCAATGCTTCTTTTAATTAGCTTCATTAGTCATCTTCCTCATCTGCCCCCCCCATGTCCTCCAGTGGATCTTTTTTCATTTTCTCTAGTCTCCCATTAGCCCAGGTTCATGGAGTCCTTAATGTTCATATTCAGTCATTTTAATACACCAATAAATGTGGGAAGGGCAATCAATAAAGAAGGTGCAATGGTATGGAGCTGGCACTGATGCTAGCTACAAAGGTGACTTGTCTACTTGGAGACATGGGATCCATCTGTGATGAACAAAATTTGAGATGAAGGCACGCATTCTGCATTACTCTGACCTTTTAGCAGACCTGTAAGAAATAAAAATGTGTATCTTAGCTAAATTTGAGATAGGAAACTACAACATGACTGCTTTTGTTTTTCCCTATTCACTAATCTCTTTTTTATTAGACTACTTTCCAACTGTGACTTGATTAAGGCTTTCTACACTGCCCATTCATACTGCTAACGTTTCAACTTTAAATAGCAAAAAGCAAACATTTTTCACAGTTTCACTACTAAAGAAAGCAGACATAAAAAAAAAGAGACTACAACAAGAATTAAGTGTACTTTCTGCTAACAAATCATACAGTGAATAAGGTGGTTTTTCTGGGCCGCATTTGAAAGGGAAGAACCATTATGCCATGCCTTTGAAGAAGCGAGTAATATGATCTTGTAATTGGAAGAAATAGTGTGTAAAGCAAATACGAAGTACAGCCAATATCCTCCCAAGGCAACTTTGGTTAATATGCTGCATTGCACAAGAGCTAAATATAGATATTTCAGGATTCCCCCCTCCCATTTAAATTCCTCATCTGGTACGTTAGTTAATGTTACATAAACATTTTAATATATGAAGTCAAACACTGGTACGTTAGCTGGTGTTAATGAATTGTGATAATTAAAAGTGTCTAACTCAATAAAAATCTAAACTTTCATGGATAAAATAGGAATGATCATCCATAGTCTTCAAATACAATCTGTTTGCAATTACCAAAATGAAATAATATGTATTAGATTTTTATGGCTTTTAAATGACATTTTGTGCTTCATAGGAAGTTCTTTTTTCACCCTTTCTCTAAGTTACTAAAAGCCTGAGGTCTATTAGCAACTGCAACCCCCCACTTTCAAGCTAATTAAAGTAGTAGAGGCTTGGAGGTTTAATTCCCCAGAGCTGAAGCTCAGTGTGAGAAAGGTAATTTGTCTGTCCAGAACAAAGATTAGGGAGCAGCCAGCAAGCATATTTAATAAATGAGCATCAAATATTTTCTACTACCGACACAGACAACACCAATTATGTAACTACAAGGGAATTGTTGAGTGATATGTAAACTAGAAGATTTTTAAGATCTTCCCTAAGAGACGTAACGTAACTCATACTTTATTTAAAAAATAGAAGGTGAATACAAGCATTTGTTACAAACATTGCCAACCATTGAAAAATTTACACTTTTAGTAGGTGGTAATACTGTTGCAAACAAGAAATACCGCAGGAATACTACCAGTACAAAAAAGGCAGAGAATTCTTGACAACACAGCCAGCCCCCTCAAATGAAATGGCACGCAGGACATCACAAAGTTTGCACTCTGAAAGCAAGCAGTACTGAATTTAAAGAAAACTGTTTTTTAAACTACAGGGCAAGTGATGGGAAGTTAAAATTTACACGTGTGAATTGCCTCAGGGAGGCAAAAGGCAGGAATGGCAAATATCCTTGTGCTTGCCTCCTTAAAAAACAAAACAAAACAACACATTTTTAAACCAAGTTAGGCCATGCAACCGTTCCTGCCTGCACCAATCACCTGTAAACTGCAGTGAGACAAGAGTCAAGTTCATAACTGTCACCTTCATATGCAAAACAAAACCATGTTTTAATGCTGGGAGTGTCTCAATCTCTTTGGTTAAATAAAAAAAAAAACCTGTGGATATTTTGCTATCCCTGTAATCTCTAGAGATAGAATAACATGGAAAATGATAGACCTGTAATGTTTAATAAAAAGTATCTGTTACAATGGAAGAATATTTTTAATCAGGGGCCCTAAAACATGCAGCTTTCTGGAAAACATCTCTGATGTTAAAATCTTTAGACTGTTAAAAAAAACAAAATATAAAATATAATTCTCTTAGCAACTGCCCCCGTAGCTTCCAAAGTTCCAGAAACCTGACTAATATATGAATTATCAACCTATCTCTTTAACTCTATTTGTTTTCTGGAGTTTTGGCGCTCTGCAATTCCTTTTGAAAACCAGTAGAAGTTAGAAGAATTTCTAGAGCGATTGTATTATAAGGAAACAACCCTCAAACCACATGTTCCCTGGACGTTCTCCCCAGCAGCTGCTCGCCAGCAATGCCAGTGGCAGTCAGGGATGGGACAAACACAAACCTGCTCCCACCATTCTCCCTGCATTTAGCTCCCACAGGTACCTACAGTCACGAGCTCTGCAAGCCCAGTCCCGCCTTACTTCTCTCTTCCATGTTCTTATCATGTCTGCTGCTTTTATTGCAACTAAATCATTTTTATGTTTTGCTAAGGCAGAGAAAGAAACTGATAAAACTAAATGACAATTTAGACACCTATTTGAAGTTACATTAAACTTTACATTCGTAGAAGACAGGTGGATAAACCACTCTGAGAATGGTAAACCTTTTACTGCAGTGTATAAAGATGAATGGTTTTACCTATATTTTGAAATGGGATACCTATAAATATTCATTTAACAGAATCACTGCTAGCTAGTCTATATTACAGATTTGTTTCATTAAAATTCACAACAGTATAAATCTATGAATCTTTAACTGTATTTGTACTTCCTTGAGAAGAGGCTGCACAGTCTCTTCCAATCTTAATTATCTTTGTTCTGCCTAACTATGTAGCATTTTTGTACTCAATTCTCTCACCACCTCGATTGACAAATTAAGTAAATAAAAAAAGTCCATGCTTTATTTTGATGTAATTACATTCACTGTATAAGACTTGAAAGAATACTTAAAATTAATCAATAAATTTATGCACAGAAAAAAAAAAAGCAAACACAGATATTGAAATGTAGCAACACAATAAAAAATATCATGTAAATTAAAGAACAGTTTCTGTTTTCTCGGACATACTCCTCCACTGATTAAAAGCACTACAAAATATACTGTACACTACAGAATAGATCAGCCTACCATTTGTCCCAGATTTTTTTTTTAATCTTCCAAATTCTTACTTGCAGATAAATGTTATTTTTTGTGATCCTTACAGACATTAATGAAGTTCCTATTGTAAATCTATAAAGAATTACCAACTGAAGTGTGCACTTTTTGTTTCATTGCAATAACTCAGTGCTGTGTGATTGCCTGGGTTAATGATGAAAAAGTCAAATATACTATCAGAGCTGATGGAAAAATCTATCACCAATCTGAAATTAAAATTCATCTGTGGTCAATAAGATTTAATATCCATGCAAGTGGCGCTGTAAAGAGTAAATGAATCAATGTCATCAATACATAATCAGTATGAAATATGATGTGAATAAAATTATGTGCAAGAGTCATACATCCACTCTTTTCTGGACTAGGGTGGAATGAACAGTCTCTTAACTCAAGGTTGACAGTAATTGTTACAAATTAGGCACAGCAGTTATCAAAATGCACTCACTTGCATAGCTTTAGGACTGATTAAGAAGATTAAAATACATCTAAAACTATCAAGTTTCAGAGTTACAAGACAACTGTTGATCAGAATTTTTTTTTTGTTCTTCTTCACTCTGTGATCTGTACAATCATTTATTTACTCATTTAGCTAGAAACCAAAACTATCAACCACACAGATACACAATCTCTAGTTGAGCTATTGGTGTTACGGAACAGCAAGAAAAAAGCACTTTGGTTTTAAAATCTGAGTTATGACACACAAAACAGGCAATAAAATACTTCTGAAAGAGTACCCCAGCATGCTTTCTCAACTAAGATCTTAGTATTTAAATGAAATAGGTTAGTTTAGTCCAGGAACCATCTCTTCACAAGACGTTTATTTCCATATTAAAGGATATAATTTTCCTCCCTCAGAAACCTGCTCTCTTGTAGCCCTTAATTTCAAGATCATAAAATAAAGTATTTCTCTGTCTTAGAAGTTTGCATTAATGTATGCTCTCCATTTTGCTTTGTACATAAGGAGTACAACACCTGTACAGATGCACGTGCCCAAACCAAAATAAATTGACTCACCAGGTATGTCACATTTAAAAGGTTTCTATTTTATCCCCATACTCTGTGCTTAAATAACTTAAGGTGAGTTCAGCTACTTAAAGGTCTCTTTGCAGAGGCAGGGAATGTCCACTATTATAATGGAAAGAAATTGACCTTCATTTAGCTCTAAGAAAGCTTATTAGTAATTGTGGAGTATTCACCTTCTGGTCTGGCAGTAGTGGATTACTCTGAAGTGAATTCAAATGGCCATTGATGAGAGCTGTAGGTCTATCATGTTCACAAAATAAACTGCCATTGATGTAGTGAAACCGATCTCCAGGGACCAGGCGATTCCGGCAGGTAGAGCATGTAAAACACTGGGAAAGGAAAGAGACAGCAAGTGAAACTACAGCACAAATTAAGTATGCTGCAGGTTTGAAAATCACACTTCAGAGACTGCAAGTGCAGCTGAGATATGGAGCTGCTTGGTTTCTAGTATCTCCAAATATGGCATTAGTCTTACCTGTTGGGACTATGCAGTTCATAACTCAAGCAGAGTTTTACTGATTACAAACAAAGCTATGCACTAAGGAAAGCTTTATAATAGATACTCCTAGTTATTATTTTGCATTTCATTCACAAGCAGATGCAGGTTTTACACTAAAGAGGCATGGCAGTACTAATCAGCTGCTCAAAATGAAAGTACACAGAAAAAGCCCCTCACCTTAAGATGATAGACATTGCCCTGCGCCCTCATGACCAGCTCACTAGCAGGAATGGACTGTCCACAGGCACTGCAAGCACCACTATTTCCAAATAACCTGAAACAGAGGTGATGATCGTGAATAATTTAATACACAGAAGGCTCTGGGCATTTTTGCACATCACTGCCATGGTTTATTACACAACTATTTTAGACTTCTGACTCCCATCTTCTAACTTGCTTATGTTTCATAATATGAAAAAGTATATTTTTGTGTAACAACTGGTAGCTTCACCTTACCTTGGTTGTGGTTATACAGGATTTAATCAGAAATATTGACTTACACCTCTAGAAACACAATTCTGTATTACACACATTTTATCAGATTACTAGGTTCATCATAAAAAAAAGATACAATTCATGACTGGAGTTTAAATGCATTGTGTCCTTGAAATTATATGAAGAACTCTTTTGTACTTTAATCATATCTTGAGATATGAGTCATCAAAAGGGTTAAGAGGATTTGATTGTATATCTAAGAAGACATCATGCTCAGTGTATTGAAACTCCAGTAAACCTCCATCAGTGCAGAGTTTCCATTAGAAACTCTCTGCTATCCAGGTTGATATATAATGTGCATGGGTTAACCTTTTCAATCATGGTGTCAACACTTTAGATTTGCCTCTGCTCATCTCTTTCATCCTAACCTTCTCTCTCTCTTGATAATGAAATGCTTGCTCCAACTTCCCTCTATCTGCTCCCAAGTCCACAATTTAGATTACTTCATCTCTGCTAGCAACAAACTGAATGAAATTTCGATTTGAGCAGAAAGTAATTTACTGGGATCTGGACCCATTTGTCATCATATCTCTCTGGGTGTTTGCTGTATCACTGCAGTTTTCCTATCCTATGCAATCAAATGAGACCACATCTGCTATTGGGGGGGGGGCACATGCAGTGGGGGGAAGGGGAAATAGGCAGAAGAGTGGTGAAGAAAAATATATACATAATTCTTCAAATCCATTTAAAGGCACAACACATCGATTCAAAATATAATACAGTAATGATTATTGAGTTCTACTTTTACAGGCTGCCTTAGCTAGAATTAGAAAAACCTTTATTTGCTTTTGCATGAGTCTCTAATAGACACAAATACTTATAAAGACTACCACAATTCATTTTACAGTAAAGAAGGAAACTGAACTAGCTGGCAGGGTCACAGACCCACTTTTCTGCACGATGTAAAGCACAGTAATAGGATTTACAAATTAGCGTATTGGTGTCATAATAAATATTAATATTTGCATCTCCTTCCTGTCCAAATAAAGTCATAAAATTCTGTTTGTGTCAACCTAGGACACGCATTACAACAGAATACCCGTAATCTGAATGATTGCAGTGTGCCTCTGTATAAAAATAATTGCTCTGAATTTTCAGAATCTGAGCTTGCAGAGGAGGCTTGTCATGTTCCTACTACTAATTTGCTGTCGCCACTTTATTGAAAATAGCCTGTAAGTTGTTATTAAATGTATCGACTGAACGACAGAGAGAGTAGTAAAACTGCCCCTTAAGATGGCTTTTAATAGGAAGCTGAGAAACAAATTTTGCAGCAGCATCGATTTGAAGAGTTCAATCAAAACTCCATTTCAAAACTAATTAGTCTGAGATCCACGACACATTGACACGTTCTTGCAGAATCACACCGGCTACAAAGGGAAAGCAGAACTAATACATTGTCAGGACCTCCCGCTAAAGGGACTAAACTGTCTGGAAACTAAAGGTCCCCTTTTAGGGCATTTTCCGAACCAGAACCGGTTCTGAATAGTTACATGACATACCGAGGTTACTGCCAAAGCATTGCAATATGCATTTTTCTTCCTTCATCGTTACTAGTAATGAAGGTGGCACTAGGGACAGTGCACGGGAAGGGCTGCGAGAGGAGGCAGAAAGGCACTGCCACATTTCCAGAGCAAAGATCCAACAATCCAGAGTAAGGGGGGGCAGCAAGGGCATTGCTGGGTAGAAGGGCGAAGATGGGCAGATGATGTCAGTTGTCCAGGAGAATCTGAACTAGTGAGCAGTGTCTCCCAACCCCCCTCTTCCCCCTGTACCCTTGCAGCACCCGACTGAAAACACAGCTTTCAGAATGCTGATCTCATTGCACTACTTGTCTTCGTTAAGCATTCATTTGTTATACTATTCTCTCTGAACTAGAGTGGTCCCACATCTTGAATGTCTGTGAATTCTAATAAATGGAGTCAAACTAATCCTGAGGCTTTCCACACATCTTAAGTTTTCCCCAGACATGTTCCCAGAACAACTCTACTTTGGGAAGCCACTTCAGCGGAATCTTCTGCTAAAATTCATAAAAATTACTTAAAAACCCATAACACCTTTCTGCTGCTTATTATTAGTTACCAAGAAAATTATTTTTCCCTCTCTACTGTTGTGAATGGTTTTGTTCTGCAATGCCATTAACAGGAAGAAGTTTTATCTTCTAAAATAATGTTATTTCTCCTTACCAGCAAAGGAAGTCTTCCACATTAACTATTCTTTACTGAAAAAGTTGTTTTGCATGGTTTCTGGGAAGCTGGAGAGCTAATTATCTAACCAGGGGGACTGTCCAGGACAGTACTTGATTTAAAAGGCTTGAGGCTTTAGGTGCTCAATTAAGTAGCTATCGGTCTCAGACTGGACTTTAATGGGCTCTTTTCTCTTTAACTGCAGCAATGGGTAGAGATACCTCAGGTCAGGCTAATTAAAGCCAGGGGACTCTTTAATTGTGATGACAGAACTGGTTTCAGTTTCCTCTTTGGGTCCTCAGTCCAAGAAGGTCATTAATATTTCCACATTTGGGCAATGCAATCAATCACAAACATCAAGAGGTTCCCTGTACTGACAAGGCAGCTCTTCTACACTTAGCAGCATTTTACTGAGCCACCTTAAATTAACTGATGTGTGGTTCCAACATAGCATTCTCCACACCCCCCAAATGCTTCGGTTTTTTTTTCTTTTTGTTGGTGGTTTTTTTTTCATAACTTTCTGTAAGAGTGGGAATGAAAACAGCAAGAAATCTTCTCAACCCAGTTTCCCATCTTGCTGCTCAAAATTCAGCATCAGCAGAAACACATCTCGCCCAACTTGTACTAACAAAATAAGGTTCCACTGCTTTCCAAAATCATGGAGACAGATTTAAGCACTGATACTTGCACATTTATGTCCACATACATATATCCAAGCCCTAGCAAAGAGAAATGCACATCCAGACCTACTGATCCAGAAGGAATCAATGTTTTTGTACATTCCCCACATTTAATCTAAATTCTGCACCAGCTATATTAAATGTAACAAAGAAAGGCAACACAGAAATTACACCTCAAGTCAAGCCCATTAAAGGTACTTCAGAATAACTAGAGACCAAGCACCTTAAAAGCACCAGAGAAGCTATTGATACTTAAAAGAGGGGCTGTGCATAATGTCAGGTGCTGCATTAGAGAGGAGGAAGAAAAAAAAGGAAAAAAAAAACCCAGCCAAATTACACTTGGTTAATTCAGAGTAACAGATCTGCCCCCAAGTGAATTGGAGGCCTTGAATTAATTCTGTTATGACAAATCAAGATAAACGTTCCCCCTAAATTGCATGCAATTTAATTAATTTTTGAGATCCTGGTTTGTTTTTTTCCTAGCTAATAGTTCACATGCTCCTGCGCTGTCATTGTGCTTGACTGGGCAGACTTCAAAGTGATATTAANGCACGGAGCGGCCGCCCGGGAGGGGCGCCGGGCGCTGCCCCTTTAAGAGACGCCCGGGCAGTCTCCCCCTCTCCCCCTTCCCCACCACTCCCTGCTCTCTCTTAGAGGCCAATTTTGTTAATTAAATGTTTTGTTTGCGACGCGGCTCTCATTCATTTCGGACACGTCATTCCGAGCAGATCTAAGCCAGCGACCAGATCTCATTAGATAAAACCTATCAGAACTAAGAGAAAATGGAGGAGACACTAATTAAAGCTTTTAATTGTGCGGATTCACTACCACGCTGCTGCTTTATCTGGCATCTCAAGGTTGGGAGAGCTGCGCTCTGCTCCGCTCCCCTCCCTAAGCGCGTTGCTCGCCTGGAGAGGGAGGGGAACGGACCGGGGTTTTCACCTCCCTCTTTTCCCAGGAACCTTGGCATTCAATGAAAGCTGCAGCTGTAGCTCTACGGCCAATTTGTTTTCGGGATCTGGGGGGGAGAGGGAGGGAAAGGGGAGTGTTGTGTTGTTTAAGCAACGACAAAAAACCCCACATAGAGCCTGAGACAGCCAAGAAGCTCATTAATAAATGGCCCTGTGGTCTTGGCTCGAAGGAGTCAAGTCCCTTTCACCTGGCACCTGCCAGGCCAATCAATCCTCTTTCCCATTTTATCAGTCGTGTCCAGCGTGCCCCGCGTCTCTGGCTGAGAACTGTGCCCGTGGCTCTTGCCTGGGGAAGAGAATGCACCACCACAAAAGCCCGCTAGAGAATTAAGGGGGGACAAGGATGGCAGAGGGGAACCGGAGGGACTCGCTGTCAGAGTGGCATTGCCTCCACAACCAAATGTGACAAACACAAGAAGGGCGAGGGCTTTGCTCAGACCAGCACGACCCACAAGGAAGCCTGCAAAGTCCATTTCCAGCAGGAAAGCTCCAAGTTAACTCAGCCTGGGCAGTGCCAGGCCATCCTACCCTACCTTGACTATACAGTGTCCAGTTCAAGTTTCAGCAAGCATCTGTCAGAGTTATTTTTGCAAGTCAAATTACACAGATCTAAAGAGAAGTCAGGTGATAGGACAAGGAGATCAATTCAAACCTCTCATCTGATAAAGCATCCTATTCATAATCGCCTACATTAAAATCAACGAGTATTAATTTTCGGCAACACAAAACCACAGGACCGTGATAAGCTTGCCTGAACTTGCCTCTGGGACACAGTGGACGCATCTTCTCTTTTTAATTAGTAGCAATCAGACATGAGGGTTTGTTTGATGGTGTTGGTCCAGTGACGAATCTGTACTATTCAGTGCATCTTAACAGTAGTGTCAATTTTTCCACTTCAAATGAGACTCTTTACCTAACACCGTTCTGCTCTATTTAATTACTATTCTGCCAGGCTTATGCTTGTTGCTTAGGATGATGACCAAAAAGCACCATTGTGCACCCACAACACGCTGATTTTTTTAGCATTTCTCTCTAAAAATATCTCCGAAACTAGCAAAGCTAAGGCTTCAATTCCTGAGACATACCACAGCACCTGTTTCATGTACGTAACTACGCGAAGCCACAGCCACGAACCAGGTCAGAGACTGCACTATCAGAGTAACCAAATCTTAACTCCATCCTCTTAACTAAGGGGGTCTGTGCACAATTCACATCTTCTCAAACCTAGGTTTTACAACATAAGCAAACTTGCAACATTTGATGACTGCTTTTGGTATGTGTTTTGATTCAGAAAGGAAAAGTGGAACTTCTTGGCTATCAGAAAGAAGGGAAATCCTGGGTTAACTCTTGACATTTACTATTAATGAGGAGCCAGAAGCATTTAATCAGGACACAATTTGTTTTAACTATGCATTTCTGTGATGCTGGGAAGGTCTGGAGCTTTTTTGTTATTTTTTTTAATTACTGAATGTTGAAACAGAACACCTCCTTGAAGCATTCATGTGCATCAGTCTATCAAACCATTTACTCAAATTAAATGTGTAATCCTTCAAAATGCCTCCTTTTAAATGAATGAGTTTAAGTAGCTTGAGTTCACCTGAAAAGATCATACAGGCACCTGACCTCATGAATTCTTTCTATTAATTATATTGGAAACTTGTTGGAAGGGATACTCTGCATAATCTTACTGTACCCCAACAGATGTGAGATTAGTGAGGCTTAGTTCCCCCAACCCAAATCTGTGGCATTTAAAGCAAACAGCTTCAAAATAGGAAGAGATAAGAAATAAAAGGCAAGAGCATATACCTCCTCTGCTATCTCCTGCATTGTCTATACTGAAATTTAAGAGAAATATCAGTTCAAAGCTTCTCTGTAACAATGCTGAGACAAACATCATACCACTGTTTTTTTTGCTATAAGTAGAATCCGTGGCCCTCCAACTGATGGTTAATCAGCTCTTTCACAAGGAGAACAGAGAATGAGTCATTGTTTCCACTCAAAGGAGTTTAAAGGTGCTTATGTAAATATCATAATTAATCAGATACTAAAGGCAGGCATTTCATTATTTAGTACCTCTGCCACAGCCTTACTTAAGCCCTACGATTTTAACATTTACTGTTCAGATATGCACACTTCTCCTTCAACACTACAACAAAGCAGATTAATTTAGCCTCTCTGATTGCTGTTTATTTTTAGTTAGGACTTGTTTTGTGCTGACAAACCACTTTAAAGTTACAGTCGACGTTCAGCCCCCCCAACTCTTTCCTCCACTTGGCAGTCGCAACTCACCCTGGGCTAGGCGCTAACATCCGCACCCCTCTCCCTCCTAATGAAGGAGCCATCCTGAGCCTGCCTATCCCTCTGCCCTGGGGACACCCACCACGAGAAATAAAGGGGGGGAAAAAGAGGAAAAAAAGAGAAAAAGGCAGCAAGAAAGGGGGGAAGCTGTCCTCACCAGCCTGGCCGTTGCCTCACCTGATGTAGTCGTTTCTGCAGAGAATCATCCCGCTCTTGGTGTAGCAGGAGGTGCCGATGTCCCCCAGCTGGGCCTGGCAGCAGGAGCACTTGAGGCAGCGGCTGTGCCAGTAGCTGTCCATGGCGTAGAGCAGGAAGCGGTCGGCGATCTTCCCCCCGCAGCCGGCGCACCTCTTCCAGGAGAGGGAGCCCGCCGTGACCGGGGGCGGCTGCGCGCTGCCGCCGGGGTTCACCATGGCCTGCGCAGAGAGAGGGGCGGGTCAGCAACGGGCCCGGGCGCGGCAGCGCAGCTGGCGGGGAGCGGCGGCGCGGGGGGCAGAGCGAGTGCGACCCACCGCCCCCCCCGCTCCGGGCTTGTGCATCTGCAGCTCGCAAGTCAGGAACAGTCCCGGGGTTTGTTTTGCTTATGAAAAAAAAGTGTGTGAAGAGTGGAGGGGGAAAGAAAAGAAAAAAAAAAAAAAGTTGTGAAACTGGTTTTTCAGTCTAGGAGAGGCTCCGCAGGCTCGGGGCGGTAACGAGGGGCTCAGGACCGGCCCTCGAGGCCTTGGGATTTTATTTTCTGTAGTTTTATTTTGGAGAACTAAAAACACCCAGAGAAAACACTCCAGACTGAGGACACTGGCCCAAGTAATAGATCATTGAACTTTAGGATGCCTGTTAACTTCCTACACAAACATACTCAACTTTTGTCTCGCTAATCTGCCCTTAATCAGCAGTTTAAATGCTAAAGCTTTGTTACTAAAGAAAAAAAACAAACAACTTTACCGACCCTAGGAGAGCAGCAGAGTAATGAAATGCATCGCTCCGGCTGCAGCTCTCTGGCCCCCCCGAAACTGCTACTAAGGGCATTTTTCACTTTCTAATAAATGCTTTATGCAAGCAGGACAAACGAGAGATAATATAGGAATCAATTCATAAAGCTTACTCTAAACCGATTAATTTGTTGCCTTCAATCCAGGGTCCAATAAACTCCCGGTGTTCCTCTAGTCACTTATACTATAAAAAGATCAAGTTATTTACTGCCAATTAAGCAGCATGTTTTGTCTTTGTCCTCTGTAAGCCGTATGTGCTCATGCCGAGGCATCTGGCTATCTGCTAAGGACCTTCAGACTGATACGTCCAGAGCCGCGAGAAGGAACTTTTCCTGCCCCCGGCCCAACTCGGCTGCAGGAGGAGATCTGAGACCGATTTAAAGACACATTTCCTCAGAAAGAGCACCTGGAGGTATGTCCAGTGACCGCACAATAAACCAGGAGAACTGCACCAATTAAGCTGTAACAAAAACCCCGAGACTTTGGAAAGAAAACTACTCTAAAAGCCATTAACATTGCATTTATCCGAACGCATCGTGTACCTTTATGTAAATTGATTTCTGATGCATTTGTTCAAGGAATTGCCTTTTGTTATAGTTTCCAGCTACAGCCTAATGAATCTGCATTTCCTGCTCCGAGTCTTTAAACGGTTTTCCTATGCTTTAAATCACTTCGGATTTCATAAAAGAAAGAAAAAGGCTCCATGCCACTACCTTAACCTGTCTTTGTTGAAGACAAATATGTATAAATATAAAATGGGAAACGTTACACTGAGAAAACCATCCAGTAACCCCATTAAGCTAAAGCTTTTAAGGACAAGCAATACCTTAATGCTGATTAAATCTAAAAAGATGAATCAAGAGGACTGACCAGAAAGTGACTCCCTTGATAACTAAGGACGGGCCCTCATCAAGTTTCATTTAGAGTTGGGGGGGGGAAGCTTTTAACTTAAATAGGCTTACTCTAGTAATTACAGAGCCAAGCAATTTTGGTCCTGGGATAGGAGTCAGTGAAATAGAAAGCAGAGCTAGAAGCTAGAGGCAAAATACCCCCCTTTTAACAGCGTCTCTGGTGCTTTTTTAATGGAGACCAAGGGAGAGACAAGCGGAGAGCTGGAAATTTGTAGTAGAAAAATGGATGCTTAATTCATGTCTTGGTTTTAATTAGCTGATTCACCGAATTTCTCCTGCATTGAAACAAAAGGCTGTGTGTGGGGCAGGAAGGGAACCGGAGAGGAGAGAAATAGAGAGCTCACTTTGATCTTTTCTGCCACTGTTTCAGATCAGTGTTTACTACGGGGGAAGCGGGTCCCCCAGCCTCCCCCCACCCACTCCCCCCGTCCCCTCCATTCACAGCCGAGGCAGGCAGAGCCCTTTCCCGGCGGTAGCTGGGAAGGGGGGTAAGGGAAGGCGCTCCGGCGGCCGCCAGGCTTTGTACGGGGGCCGCGAAAATGCCCGGGCCCCGCGTCCCCGCTCCGCGCCCCTCCGCCCGGCGGGCAGCGGGACCGCGGCGGCGGGCGGGCACCGCGCACACGAACGCCGCGGAACACGGGGAGCGACCGGCATTTCTTACCTGCTTCCTCTCTATATTGCAAAAGGCCGGGGAGCGCCGCTCGGGGTGCCTGAAGAGGTCTTCTTGCAAAGAAACAAGCACGGCGCTCGCCCTCTCGCCGGCTGGAGGGAGTCCCCCGCACGGCAAGGGGCAGCTCAGGCTGGAAAAATATAGATATTGCTATGAGAGGCGTCTGCCTGGGTCCTTCCTCAAGCTGCTTCCCGGGAGGGGAGCTGCAGAGCTCGGTCCCCGCCGCTGAGCCACACACACAGGGCGCCGCCGCCGCTCGCTGCTGCAATCGCCGGGCAAGTTTGGCAATGTGGCTTCACTTTGTGCCGCTTCCCCCCCGCTCCCCCACCTCCGCCCCCTCTCCGGGCTGCGGCGGCTCCCGAGCCTCCCGCGGCGTGTAGCCGGCCGGCCG
>VZTB01007842.1:228039-265673 GCA_013397245.1 Thryothorus ludovicianus | reverse complement strand
ATATATATATGTTAATTATTGGAAAAATGAAACATAACAGCTATTAGCAGGTAAAAAAGGAGGTCTAGATTAAAAAAAGTAGTCAAAAAAGTTATGTGTTACAGATGAGTGCTGAAAAGAAGGGAAAAATATCTCTAAGTATGACAAAGCAAGAATGAAAAGGAAAGAACAAAAATAATCGTCATGAACCATACATACAGAAACACTAAGAGAGAACTGAAATGCACAAAAGCGTAAAAGAAGGTCAGAGATTATAAAATTTCAATTTATAATTCAGTTGTCACAAGCAACTGTAGATGCTAAAAGTTCAAGGGCTTAAAAAAAACCAAACATTGTATTGATGGAACAAAAATAATTTTAAGGACTACTAGATATAAAGGAGTTATTCCTGACTTTTGAATGTCTGAGCTTTAAAATGCTGGAGAAATGCAGGAGAATTTCCTGGGGAACTGCTAGTTGCAATTACAATATTCTTACCTTTTCTCCATCCTCTCTTGGGTATGTGCTAAGCAAGTAAGCAATGAAACCACTGCCATCATCCAGACAATTAATTAATACTAAAGATAACAGAAATAGCTGAACATTCTTTATAGTACTGGAGTTCAGTTCCTAATCAGCAGCAAAATTGGAAGACAATTATAACATATTTTGATCACTAAGATGCAAAAAATCTTACAGAGAATCAGAATATAGATTTTGTCACAAGTTCTGTAATTCAGCTGATCTAAATGTTTCATATAAAGGTTTAACAATATCTAAATATTTCAAGTAGAAAAAAATGATTTTGTGAATATTTCTACATTTATCCAAATTATTTGGTTTAGCAAGTTTGAAAGCTATTTCAACTATATTGTTTGACTTTTATTATCTAATTTTTACAAGGAACAAAAGCATTTGGATTTCATCATGACAAATAGAATTAATGTGAAGCAAAGGAGCTACAAGAACCTCCATGTTAGTAACCTATCACCTTTGCTCCAGCATTATATTACCATTTGATCTGACATAATATTCACTAGTAGAGAACACATAAATGAAACTATGAGGCTTTGCAGATAATTAATTACAAACTCTTTCTGGTTACATCTTCACATTTTATTTTAATATACTATAATTAAATACATGGAATTTTTTTCCATAGGATACTACTGCTTCCTGTCTTGTTTTTTGGACAGGGCAGAAGAGAATTTGATCTGCCTGCTTATTCAGTCTACAGCGGGGCCACATGGAGAAGAACAGTTCTGGGTGAAAAAAAAAAGCATAAAAAGATATTACGCTTATTGATATCCCGAATCAAGGAAGCAACTGCAGCTCTGGAAACCTCAGAAGCCAATGCCCTGTTCTGAATTCAAGCCCAACCATCTATCCTTCCATAACTAACATGGACATAAGAAGATATAAACTTTAGTTCACATGCAAGCCTAAATTCATACCAGATAGAGCTAAGGATAATATTATGCAGTATTTGAATATCCAAGATGGAAATTTGAGCCCATATTTTTTAATATTTACTTTTCAGCAATGCAGACCTTCATAAATTATTTTTTAAGCAGAACATATTATTTTAGCTCATATTTAATTCTGTCATCTTGAAATTCATGTCCCACTGAAAAGGAACACTGTAATGCAACAGATCTGCCTGAAAAATATGTGTTTTATTCAATATAACCCCTGATGGTAAATATGATGTTTACACAGCATTCTGCAAACGATTTGTAGAGTAGAAGAAAGAAGTCATTGGGAAAATAGAAAAACAAATCCACTGAGATTCCCATAATTAAACAGAAGAGGGAAGTAGAGGGCCAGTGTCAGTACAGTTCCAGCCATTAGAATTCATCAGGGCTATTTTCAGATTACACTAATGAGTCAAAATATCTGAAAATTAATGACAGTTTCTGTGCAGCAAAGGTTGTACTCAAATAATACTGAAGTGAATTTGAATGAGCTAGGTGACAGGAAAGAATGGTTTTAAAAGATCATAGCAGTTTCCTCTGCTTGCTTATCCATCAGATATCTGAGAGAACAGTCAAGTAAGAATGACTTCCTGTTTACAGCAGGGTTGTGATTGCCATCAAGAAGCTGAAGGCATTCAGCAAGTGTTAATCTAGAATTTAGGATAGACACTATCTAGAATATGACGAAAATCCTAAGACAGAAGCTCTAGGGGGTTTTATAAAGGCAAACATCTGAGAATTCATCACCTCATAATCAACGTGGAGGAGAAATGGCTTGGTGTGACAAGTGTGCCAGACACTGCATAACTACATCATCAGTGCTGGTTCCTTTCTAATCATATTTTCAATCTTGAGTATAAGAGGAAAATCAGAGCAGCAAGGATGAGAAAGACAATCACCATGTCAGCATGATGGGCATTGCCTAATAGTTATGTAGTTTCGAAAAATGTCTATGAACTATTTACAGACTACCAATTCATATGGTACTCTGAGTACTGCACACTTACTATGGAAACAGCAACGAAAGTGCCTCTTTGAAAACAAGAATGGTAGTTGGAAGCTAATGGTAACACAGTTCTAAGGCTGACCCTTTCAGACACCAGATTGCAGAAACTACACAGAATAATGTACCTTTGCCTTCTGTTAGGGATGTCCAACTCACAGAACATATTTTCAAAAGGGAAAGCAGACAACAGTTCATAAAAATATTTTAAGATAATTTTTTGAGTTCTTGCTACAAGCCTTGCTTTGTTATTAAAACCTGCCAAATTGCAAAATTTATTTTTCCCAGATATTTTTAAACTCTGTAGTTGTTTCTCCACTTAATTGTCTTCAGTGACTTTCTGGAGTCACTGGAGTTGACATTCTATTTCATTCAAGTTTTAAGATTAAATGACTATACATAATTTTTACCCAGTGCATGGGCAGTACACATTTTGCACCATTTTACTGAGCTTCACAGCATGAAAAGATGTAGACTGTGGAAACAGAGCTGTCAGCCTAATTTGAGAAACAGCAACAGCAGCAGAAAAAATAACAAAGCCAACTAACCCTTTAGTCCAAGGAGTGAAACTACAGCAGCAGCAAATGCAATCCCTGCTGTGAAGGAACATTTCTTGTGTATTGTTTTCTTGACTCTTTCCTGGAAGTGATTTTTTACACAGGGGGGTTATTCCTTACTTGATTTACCGAGAAAATAAAGTCAATAGAACTGAACCAGCATCCTGAAAAAATACTATTAAGTTTTCTTAAAAATTCTTATTTAATCACTTGTCCACATCCTGGAGAAGCCCTGGACCCAGGGGGCAAAGACAGCACCTCCAGCCCCACATACAATGGAACCACACCAAGCAAGCTGGCCAGATCTGCTCTCCACCTGCAGGGAGGCATGGCAGAAAAGGCTCTGCAAAGGAGACTTCTGACATCTAGTTTGGTACCTTGTCCTCTGGAACTTGAAAAACTGTGTTTGAACATCAGGTTTGTTTTTAGACTTTTCCTTTTTTAGATAAAAAAGACATTCATCTCTCTTCCTCTATGAATCTAAAATAAATAGTTAATATTGATTGGAAACAGTCAAAATTTATTTTCCCAGTCTACAAAACTGTGTAAAGCATTTATGCAGGGCTGGTAATTTCAGAAAAATTATAGGCTTTCTTGAGGTCTGTATAATTATTGACATTCCTGTCTCAATTTCCATTTGAAAACTATAAGAAATAATATTCTGATCTTTATAGAAGACTGAATATTTTTCATATTTTCTTTTCTTTCCTGTGGAGAATTTTGATGCATTTTCTACAAGCGGGTTTTTTGCACCAATGTTGGAGGTTTTTATTGACCCCCCTGAGGAAGACGTGGTCC
The DNA here is from genome assembly GCA_013397245.1 of Thryothorus ludovicianus. NCBI lineage: Eukaryota > Metazoa > Chordata > Aves > Passeriformes > Certhiidae > Thryothorus > Thryothorus ludovicianus. The sequence continues at coordinate 261,861 of VZTB01007842.1, read as the reverse complement.
CACATGCTCAAATGTCCTGTTCTGTAGCCAGCTTGACCTCTCTGATGCTAAACAGCTGGGGTATTTTCCCTTAGGGGAAAAAATGTCTTTTGTCTTTAAGTACAAAAATGTCAGTTTTCCATACGCTTCTGTGTCCTATATATTATCTCAGCAGGGCTACAGTCCACATGATTAAACTCTTAATATCAACCTACGTTTTCCTCTTGTGGCCTGTGCTGCTCATTTATCAGAAGAAAAAGTATTGATGATAATTTCACCAACTTAGCTGTCTTGTATTAATCAGTTTCATGCTCTGTTCTTTTACCAGCTGAAAATACTGATACCTATTCAGAGTCATACTCCAAATTTTAATCTTCTGAACCCTGGAGTAACTATAATCAATAAAAGCAAAAGCTTACAGATGCTTTTAAACTAAACTGTAGATATTTGAGAAGAAAAAAATATGCAAATATAGCCAAGAACTTTCTTTTATAGGCATATGTCACTCATTCTGTGACTAGACCAGAATATTCGCAAAACACATTTTCTCTGGTGTTATTTTATAATAATTACTTCTGGCAGATAAAAAGACATCAAAGTTCATGCATTTAAAACGTTTATTCTCCGTAATCAACACCACAAGAGTAGGGTTCTAGAAATGCGTAGAACCTGTTGTAAGACTGTAACCTTGTTTAGTACCAAATGTTAAAATATCCCTATAATTTACCTTTTATAACCATAGGATACAAGAATGAATTCAAAATAACTGTCCATCTCAACTACATAATTAGTTCTTCACAAACCAGCAACTATTGGGACATAATGATTCTTTTAATTTTCTGTTTTAGCTGAAGTTCATGGGAGAAATGAAAATTATTCAATTACAATTCAGAGTATTGCATATACTTCTTTTTTTAAAGACTTTTAATTTTTCATATGTTTGTCTCTATGTGAGATGTGATGTTGATCTAGTGAGGCTTTTAGAACATCTATAGTAAAAATTGTAAGGTCAAAATGGGAAAAAGAATTCAAAGCCACACCCATACATCTTTAATTCCCATAACTTGCTATTAGATGCTCTAGTTGAAACAAAACACACAACAAACGAGCAAAAAGAACTGCTGCTGCTGGCTATGATCTTTCCCTCTCGGCCATAGGCTTGCCTGAACCTCAAGCAATAGCAAGCTTCTCAAGTTTGCCTCACTATAAGGATTTCAAAGTAAGTAATGTGCTGTTTGTAATGCAGCTACTATGATTAAAACAGCCCCTTCAAACTGGTGTGAAGATGCTGGAATCTATTTATTCTTGCCAGCTCTTAATTTGCTCTGATTTTCCCCTCCAAATGTGAGCAGAAAGCTGTCTACTGGAAATTTTGATGTGGATTCCCAATGCACTAAGGTAAGAAGAGTAAGAGAGGTGTCCTGACTTAGTCAGAAGGTGGGAGGAAACTGCAGGAGGGGTGATTATGAACAGTAAAGTGACTGAACTTGTATCTTCACTGGGAGGAGGATCTGTTAATGTGAGCGAACACAATCACTGAGGTCCAAAGCACACATTCCCCAGCTTGACATCTACTCTGAGCTCACAGTGCAGTCAGGCACAGAGAGCCCTCTGTGTGAACCCAGGTGAGGCAATATTGGAACTAATTGGAACTAATAACAGCACCAGAAACAGACAGAACAAAAGCCAGAATCCCAATGGGACTAATCATTCTCCAAGATAAAATGGTACTGTAGTAATGAGTCTTAAATTATTCTATTTCAAAACTCTGTAAGAAAATTCCCATGAAATAGGTTGCAGTGTGACTGTAAACTGATATGTTGACAGAAGGATGCATCATGAAAAAGGCAAGGTCAAGGGAAGAACGTTTGAGTAAGCCTTTTTTATGTACACTTCTATTCCTCTACATCTTCACATTTTCATCTTACACTGTCTGTTTTTTTCCCAGCAGCATAAAATAGCCATTGGCATTAAGAACCTATTCTCAGACTGAATATTAGCTGATGTGCTAATAATTAATTCTGTGAATCTGTTCAGTGAAAATTAATTGCAATCTGTGTTGTGGGCTTCCATAAAAGTATGAAAATTCTAATGCTATTTTATTTTTTTTTACTACTTTGTTTCCTTATGCTTTGGGAAACTTCAAAGATCAAGCTATATCTTAACTAGGTACTTGCTGGGAAAGCAATGCCAGGCTTTCAAATAATGGTGAGACTAAATCATTAATGATTCTGTACTGACACTGTCTCCTTATATTTGCAAGTATTTAATTGCTTCTGAAAGAACTGATTCCTCTAACAGGTCAATGAAGTAATCTCTCAACTTTAATTCTAATAATCAAAGAGAGGCAGTCTTGGACAAGATCTTTATCCCACATCTAACTTATCTTTTTATTTGCAAAATACAAACCAACATTCAAACTACTATTCTGTACCATTAGTAGAATTTTTCACTCCAGAATGGTAGGTAATTTTCTTGATAAATTATTTATCAGGAGAAATTTGAATCAAGAAAGTGATTGTCCAGGTATTAAGGCCTAAGATTCAAACTGCTATATAAATACTAAGTACAATTACTTATTTTCACTGAAGTGAAAGAATCTGTATTTTAACCTATTAAAAAGAACAAAAGTTCAGGTTAAGAAAATGAATTTGTCAAAAATATCATAATATTGTACTTTGTTAGGTGAATTATATTAATTTGTCTGATGATATCAAAATGATTAGTTAAATCACATGGGGAGAAGCACAGAAATATAAACAATTTATAGTAATCACAGAGATCTTCAATCCTAACTAGTTTATAAGTGCAATGCTTTTAACTCCAATTGAGCATCTATTTAAAGAGGTTATTGGAAAGCTTTCTCAGAATGATGGCATTAATGTTCTTTCATCCCAATTAGTTCTCATGGTTCACTTTTATTATACTAGACTGAGCCACTGGGTTTTTTTAAAGAGCATTCTTTTCTTGACAGAGTCCCAGTGGTATAAGTAACATAATTCTTAAGTTAAAAAATTACCAGAAGTATATAGAAGAAAAAAGTATAAAAAAAGGAAAACACAATTTAATTACCGGGAACTCCTTTATATCTTTTTCTTTTATTTTTTTTCTTCTTTTCTTTTTTTAACTTAATTCAATGAATGTAACCATTCACCATTATTATTTTACAGAGGTTTTTTTCTATTAAGGGCAATGTCTTTGTTCCCAAGAACAATTCAAATTATATGTGCTCATCTTAGAAGAAATATGTTACTATGTTATATAACATATGTTAATATGTTACTATGGTTGATGAATGTGTCCAAACCTCACTCTCCAAAGAAGAAATAAATCTACTGCCATTCAAAATGAAACTAGCACATGTAACACACTTATTGAAATCATCCTTGGAAAAAGGAAAAAGCTGTTTGGACACAGTCCTGGGCAATCTGCTGTAGGTGACACTGCTTGAGCAAGGTGGCATTAGGACCAAATGACACCCAGACATCCCTTCCAACCTCAGCCATTCTGTGATTCTATGAAATTAGGCTCAAATGCATTTGTTTGTTTGCTCAGTATCTCATCTAGTATCACAAATCAATAATACAGTCCATTTTCTGTGGAAGTTATATTGTATACGTTTCATTTTTATTGTTGAATGGGGAGCATTTATTTCAGACTGAAAGTGGTGAAGACAGATGAAATAAGGTATTAATGGGATCACCTGATTCTCCTCTTTGATTGTAAAGAGTTCTGAAGAGTCTTCAAGGTATTTTCTAGATTACTAAAGATAGATTATAGGAATCATACCCAGATTTAATGTTGTTTGGGGCAGAAAGACTCCCATGTTAAACAATTAAGTGAGTACTAGATAGCCTTCATCAAAAAACGTGGCAGGACCAATGAGACAGCATGAGTAGCAGAGTTTTTTAAGACAAGACAACAAAGTTTTAATAAACTTTTGGGGTTTGACAAAACTTTCTTGATTGCAAATTTGTACGGATGATTGTAGTTTGAATTATTTTTTAATAAAATGGACTGAAATAAAGAAATGTAAAAACTTCTCAGAATTCCAGATAATAATTCAGAATATCACTTACATCACATTTCATGTAAAGGAGTGTCTCAGAAAATGTCAGAAACACGCCATATGTTTTCTGTTCCAATTAACAGAAAATACCTTACAATCCTACAGCCACCAAAGTGAGATTTATTGCAATTCAAAGGCAGACATGATCCTTCATACCAGTTAATACTGTTGTGCTGATGTTATAAGGTAGAATATGGCTCTAACCTTCTAAATATAAAAGTATGCGAAAACACTTTGAAGAACTAAGGTGTAAATTAATGCTTTTGTAGACCATTAATTGAATGTGGCACTGAGGGACAGGGCTTAGTGGTGGTGGTGGACATGGTGGTGCCAGTCTTATGGTTGGACTCAATGATCTTATAGGTCTTCTTCAACTTAAGTGATTCTGTAATTTTGTTACTATTTTTAAATGTGACTAAGAAAATATTTGTCCTTAAATAATTCAGAAACAAATTGTCCTGGTTCTGGACAGGGCAGGTTAATTTTTGAGTACCTGGGAGAGGGCGTGGCCAGGAGATGGAGGTTATTTTATACCACCTCACATCATTGAAAGGGGTGAGGGAAAGAGAGAATCTTCCTGGGAGAAGGGATTCCTTCCAGTCAAGAAAATATAGAGGAGAGAGTTGTCAGTGCTGTTTATTGTAGGGGGATTTTTGTGTGAACAGTTCCTTTCTGCATCCTCTCTCTAGTACTGTGGCAGCAACTTTTTGTTTTCTTATGGCTGTTTAAAGCACATTGTCCTTATCTCAGCCTGTGACCTTTGCCTTTTGTGCCTCCAGTTCTCCTCTCCAGCCTGAGGGAGGGATTGAACAGTGTGTATATTTTAGTTGGGGGTGTTCAATTGGACAATACCATTCCTAAACCACAACACAAATCCCACTGACTTTTATCAGCACTTGGGCCGGCACTGCAGTGGGCCTGTAAGTTGCAAACTTACTACATCTGACACAAAAAACCCTTGTGATTTTAAAAATGTTTTAATTAAATGGCAGCACCTTTTCAAGAACACAGGAACATGCGGAGAATCAAATGTTATGAAAGCTTTCATCCTGCAAATGTTCTTAAACATCAGTTTCACTTTCAATTTTCAGACATACGGACTTGGTGCCTGTTCCTTGTCCATAGTTAATGTTTCTGTGAGACAGGAATCTTACACATTCTTAGACTTTCTGAACCTTACACTTTAATCTCCTGTGAGTACAACACTAACGGAAGATAAAAAGAACAGGAGGCAATATTTATCAACACCTGGATGTTTTCCTCAATAGGCATATCATGTTTCTTCAAACGCTTACATGGTATCACTACTATCTTAACATGAACATGCTTCAAGAGAAATCAGAGAAATCTTGCCTGTTTTCAATTTTCAAAAGTCTCAGTAACTGAAATATAAACCAAGGTTGATTCAAAATCTAGTGATTCTTTGCTTCCAGAATGTCTGTATGGCGCAAATTCCACATTCTGTGTTTCTATACTTGGGAAAATATATGCTGTAAGTTATTAGCTGTTCTAATGGTAAAAGAACAATTTGTTTCAAATAAAGTTGCAGTAGAAGGACTTGTAGCTTCACATAATTCTGTTATTTAAAAGATCTGTGAACTATTTCTTCTTAAAGTCAACTTTGCGCACTGCAAGTGTTTAAATATCAAATTTATCTTCCTCGATGTGCCATTATTCCCCAGTAAAATTCCATAGTTAAAACTTTGACCTCCTTAGACTTTTTGATAATTGTTAGATGTAATTTCAAATAATTAACAAAATCACATTGTTAGTTTAATTCTTGCACAAAAATTCAATACCACTCTCCCCAAAGACACCCTGTCAAGTAATAAGTAAGGAAAAGAGAGTGGAAGACACAGTGAGGAAATTGTGATGGACTAGTGATTTTGCTGGTGTCTGGAGTTATATTTTAGTGTAAGAAGTGGAGAAAATGTTCTGGGAGACAGATGGATACAATAGGGATTAAGTTTTTATCTTTCTGTGACTCTTTTTCAACTCTGAAGTGAGGCAATATTCTCTTTCACTCTGAAGTATTTTGTAGTGAAAAACTCAAAAACCAGGATATTTATCCTCAGGATCTGTAGACAAGAATAAGCATGATGGCAGCCTGAGTGTTTAAACAGCTAAACCTTTAAATGTCAGTTTAGACACCTTCTGAGCACTGGCTTTTAATTGTTTTTCCTTAGAAACTCCACAGAGAAGTCCCAGTCCTGTTTTGCCAGAAGTGCATGGAAACCTGCCAAAGTGACAGGACCCACCACAGAAATTGGCTGTCCTCAAAGTGGCCTGTGCTTCTCAAATCTGCAGTCAGTCACACTTGTTCAAGGAACAGATCCTTATCTGATCAAATCAACTTAATGCTTCCATAGTAAATGTGTTATTTTTATTTACACCCAAAGGAAGGGCTTCTGTGGATAAAGAAAACTAGAGAATAGTGTGAGAAAAGTACAGAATTTGGGGAATTGCAAATGTTACAGATTTCCTTGCAGCAGAGTTTCTTAGGGATTTGCAAGGCAACTTTGAATATAATATTTTGGAAAAATGAGAGAGGAAATCAGTTGGAGACACAAAATATAACTTTGTCAGAAAAATACAGACCTGATCTCTTTCTGAAGGTCTTACATTGAGAAGCTGCACTGTTAGCAAAAGCCCCACGCTCAACAGCAGTAGTTCTAAGTAACAATTTGGACAATAGATTTTCTTTCCATTCCTTGCACATTTCCTTAAGTAGAGATTTATCTAAAAGCCATTTTTGGACACTTTCCCGAGGCACAGGCTTCCTAATTTCTTTTTGAAAAATAGTACCAATAGCTTCACTACACATCTCATATATTAAACACATTCAGCATTCCCCAAATTTTAATGGTGATAAGTGAAACTAATGACCACAAATGGATTTGCTTGACTAGATTGTAGAAGTTAATTTTAGAGGTTGAAAACATTAAGGTCTTCCTTTAATGAGCTTTTAAAAGCATGAAACATAATGACTTTCCTGTGCATTGCTTTTAGGAGGTTGCTGAATATTAAAAGTAATTTTATTGCATAATAATATGTCTCTACTATCAAGAAAAGTGACCCTGACTGAAAATGTTTCTATTTAACATAATAGATTTTCTACAATAATTGTTTCTTCAAAAGTCATCACCATAGGAGTGGTGTTTCTCACACTATACTACTTCTAGTAGATAACTGAACCAAACTTGCAGAAAATAAAGCATAATTTTCTTGTGAATCAATAAACAGGATTAACTGGTGCAGATTAAATTGTTTCTTTTAGAGAACCACTGTGCAGGAAAAAAAATTTCCTTTTAAATTACTTTTATTTCCTCAAGCTGTTTCCTACTGAGTTACCAGACCTACTGTCACACCTCACATCAGGGAACATCCAATTTGGCAGTAGCTGTTACATCTGCTTTTTGTTTTGTTTTTTTTTTTATGATTAAAATTAAAGTGCTGGAGTTGGGCCACAAAGAAAGATGCTTGTATACTAACGCAGTTCATGCGGAATTCTATACTCAGTCTCTCATTTTCAAAAGGTCTGTGAACCAAAAGTATTAGTTAAATCAGGATAGTTAGTTAAATTATTTAAATGAGCAGTGGAATAAATATTTTAGGATAAATCAAAGTCTTTTGAACTTTGATGAAATGTTTATTGTCTTAATGAGCTCTTTTACTTGAAGCTGCTACTGACCACCTGTGCCACTCACCAGATTCTCAAACAGCAACTCCTTCACAGGCGTGAGAGCTTGTGATTAGACTTCAGGTGTAAAAATGTGATCAACAGCCCCTAGGCCTCCTATCCTGTCCGTGCATGCTGACTGTACCCTGTGGAGTTTAGGGTGAAGCTGTACCTGGCAGGGCCAGGTGTGGCCGTGCCTGGAGCCCGTGGCACACCCGTGCAGGACCTGGAGCTGCTCAGGACTCCAAGGCGTCCCTCATTTCATTGCTCTACAATCACTCCAGACAATTCAGTGTCTCTTTGCTAACTACAAGGCTTGGAGGAGAATTGATCATGCAGCATACTTCCAGCATGCCCAAGGAAAGGTTTCCTTGATAGCTTTTTGTAGGTACATTCCTTGCCTTATTTAAATTACGCAGATAAAGAGGAATGGTGTTAATGAACAAGGTAGATGTTTAATTTCGTTATCTGCTTGTAGATTTGTAGTCCATCTTTACTTAAATTTTCACACAAGAGGCTTTTAATACAGCAATTAATTCATATATATCCTTTTGGAAATAAATGTCAAAACATTTTTTATACCACTGTGTAGTGGAGCACAGAAGTGACATGAAGTGACTTGGTCAGTGTCACACAACAGGTATGTCCAGTCCTATCTTTTGCAATATGCTTGCCTATGCCAAGTACAAAAGAAAGAAATCTGCCTATTTTAATTTCTAGACAAATGCATTCTCTCTAGAAATGTAAATATAGTTTTTCTTCTTCACTTCTCATTCTGAAAAGCAAATCAATTCTTCACTTATCAGTCATAAATATCTGCAGCTAATAAAATGCTTTTAAAAACAAAGTACCCAGATTTTAATAATTTATTTCAAATACAATCACATGCAAATTTGTTTGCATGCACCAAACACAGTTCTAAACTTTCTGATCAAGCAGCAAATAAACATTTTCCTCTGATATCTCAGATCAGCTTTAGTATTCCATGCCTACAGAAAAATTCTTTCCCAAGAATTGTCTATGCTCAGAAACTAAAACAGAATATAATTTTCTTTGACTCAACTTCCTCTTCAAGCAGTTTCTGCACAACACTGAACATAGTTCTCTAAACTAAAACATTTATTTGTGCATGGAGGACAAATGCATCAAAAGTATGTGCAATAACATCAGGAGTGAATTATCACCGTAACATACATATGCATAAATCTAGGTTTCCATTGTACATGTCTACAAAAGATATTCTCCATGGAAATGTACAGTGGTACAAATTTCAGGATAACCATCTTTGAATCTTTATTTTTAGTTCTAACTGGAGTCTATTAATCAACATATTTAATGTGTCAATAAATACTCCAGGGAAAATTTCAATGTAGTCGTGCAGCAACCTGGAGATTTATTTCTAATGCTCTGATGAATTTGTTCAAAGGTTTTGTAAGGAGCTGTGATGAGTCAGATGGTTTCCACAAGCAGAAATGTTAGAAAAGTTAAAAACTATGTTCAACTGGTTTTCACATGGTGAATTCACTTTGGCTAAAGCCCAAACTCCCACTTGGTTGCTCAGTCCCTCCTCCTGCTCAGCAGGATGAGGAGAAAATAGGATAAGAAAGACTAAAGAGATAAAGACAGGGACATCACTTACCAGTTAATGACTGGGGAAAATGAATTTCATTTATTGCCCATTAGAATAGATTCAAATAGTAAGAAACAAAGACAAATATGAAAACATACTGTTTTCCCCACTTGCCTATGTTCAAATTCACACCTTCACTCTGCATGTGAGCTCTGGAAAATTTAAAGCAACTCAGTTCAAAGAAAGAATCCTTCTTCTGTAATGTGAATTACTTACCTTTTTTCTTATATACCTTCTAGAAATTTAGTCTCTATCACATGACCTCGATAGAATCACAAATTCATAAGATATGCTTATGTGAAAGGGACCTAAAGAGAACATCAAGTCCAGCTCCTGGCCCTGCACAGAAGCCCCTGAAGAATCACACCATGTGCCTGAAAGCATTGTCTTGAACCTCATTTCTCTCTGTGACAGGTTATAAGATAATCAGTGCTCTCATCTAAGAAATACACCTATTTTTATCCCCATTCCACAGTGATGTTTTGCCAGACTGATCAAACTTTAAAGAGTTTCTTAAATCAAAGTGAACTTTGGAATTCAAGTGCATAAGTGTAACTGCAGTAAATGAACACCATTTGTAGCACTGTAAATAGAGCTACCAAGAAAGCAGAACTATTGAGCCACAGACAGATGGTATCTGAAATTCTATATTCATTATGCTGGTTACCAGCAATTTTATAGCTTTTTTCCTAGATATATGTTAATAAAATGGCAGTTTTGTGATTTGCCTTGGCATATATATTACCTAGTGGGTTTTGGATTTTTTAACTCTCTAGCACTTAGCATCTGTGTGATCTTGGAGCTCAGATTTCATGGCACAAAAAACAAGGATCCCCATAAATTCAGGGAAAAGCTTTGGAGTACAATTCATAAAAGGTAAATTTAAAAAAATAAACAAAGATAGAGCCCAATCTGGAACCCAAACTGATTTTTAAGACTATTTAGCAGCTTTAGAAAGCTTTGGGGACTGGCAATGCTACATGCAAGCTTCCACAGTACAGTTGTTCTGTCTTTTTTTAAGATTTTTATTTTGCTTGTTGGTTTTTTTTTTTGTTTGGGGGAGAAATTATGATTTCATCTGATTTAAGATATATTACATAGAAAAGAGCACTTCTGAAACTTGAATAACTGTTCAAAACTCTAAAATACTAACTTCCTGAAAAAATTACACTGACAGAGCAGAAATTGAGAAGGTTGAAGGCTTGAAAAGAGGAATAAGAGATTTATCTCTGGAACAATTATTCTTTGAGGAGGTTCAGCAGGTAATGTGAGGTGGACAAGAAATATTTTTTTCCTAAGAAGACAATAAAATCCCTAGAATTCCAAAGAATTTTTTTGTTATCGCAAAATAGGGCAAATTATGCATCATATATTTTCTTTGAATCTTATTGTATATTAAAATACATGTGATATATGTAGTTGCAATATAACAATAATGTTTAATCAGTTTGGTGACTTTTACAATTTGCAAGTTTTTTGACCAAATTATTTCTGAAAATGTATGTAAGAAGAGAGTCAATGCACTAGTTAAATTTTATATCAAATTTACTGAAGAGTTGGCTGGGTTGTTCAATAAGCACTTTCAGCAAACATAAGCTGGCACAGATACTGGAAAAAAGCATTCCTTACCACCACTAAAAACATGCTCCCATTCCTCATTCGTCCTTATACCAGCACAAATGATTGGGTGTGCTTATAGAGTGTACAGCAAGAGAGCTTCACAGATAAAAATGGAGAGAAGAGGCAGCAAAGGAATCATTTTCTGTCAGATCAGATCCTGCGTCCAATTCACTACTTTGACACAGGAACAAATTTTGGACACAACTGAGCCTCGAGAGCAGGGAGCATACAGGTAAGGAGTGAGAAGGATTTCTCTGGTGGAAGTGGTGACCTGTAATTGCTGAAACGGCTGCTAAGAAATTCCAATGTGAGAAGTGCCAGGATCAGATTGTGGTTTAAGCTTACTGTGTTGGTTCAAATATTTTCTAAAATGACAAGTTGAGATTTTATTAGCAGCATTTATTTGTTGGAGAATTATATTAGCAAGTAAATCAGACAAATATGTAATAAAGATCAGAACGAATAACCCATAATAATCCTACTTTTCTCTTACAGTCAGATTTCTTTTCAAGTCTACCATGCCTACAACTGAGTATGCTCAGTATGTAAGTCTGCAAGTGAGTAGGTGAGGAGTGGCTTTGTGTTGTTTGCTGTAACATCAACACAAGGACAGCTGCAGCCTGCCCCCCCAGGAGCTCTGGAAATAAACTATCCACTGGTCTAAGAGACAGCTACATCAGCTGCAATATAAATTTTACTGGTTTGAAGCTTAAATATATAGAGAATAAAGTGCTGGGGCATGGATGTGCTAAAGCACAGCAGGAGTAATTTTCAAGGCACTAAACAGAAAATTTGATGCTTGCAATTTAAAAAATAAAGCAGACAACAGAAAGAGTATCTAGGGGTTGCAAATTAAATTTCCAGTCTACCATAGGAATTTAATTTCATATTGTGGAAAATTAAAGCCCTGATAATTTTTCATTAATCACATTTTAGTAGAAAGAAATAATGATAGCTTCATGAATCTGCTCTGTGTCTGATTCATGTATATTTTAGTTCTTCCAGGGTTGATAACTGCTTATATTTTTTATGAGCAATGGGTAGCTGCTGGAATGAGTACTGACAACAACAAACCAATTCACCCAGATGTTTGCTTTCCAGTGAGGGAAAGAACCATTCACTTCATTCTTCTGACTGCTGTCATTTGGTTATCTCTCACACCAAATCAGCCTTTAGTTGAAAGGCACCTCCACTAGCATTTATCCCAACCCCTTTCTCAGAGCAGGTCTAATTTTACCAGGTTTTTCCCGGTTAGGTGCAGTCCTGAACACCTTGCAAGCTGGGGAGTCTGCAACATCCAGAGCTAACCTGACCCTCTTGCTAAAAAAGCTTCTTTATGTCTAAATGAAGTTTTTCATCTTGCAGCCTGTGCCTGCTGCCTCTCATCCCACTGCTCTGCACCACCAAGGGTCTGACTGCTTCTTCTCTCTGCCATCCCAATAGGGATTTGTAGGCAGCAGTAGGGGCTCCCCAGGGGATTTCTCTTCTCCAGGCTGGATAAACCCAGATCTCTGCGTTGCTCCCAGTAGAGCCCATTGCTCAGCCACACAGCCACCCTGCAGTGTGGGAGCCAGCCCTGTGAGCACCAGCCCTGACAGCTGTGCCCACCCCACCAGGGGCAATCAGATAAAAAACGTGCTTGACTGCACAGATAGGAGAGGAGATTGGGTGTATGGCCCTTTGCTAGATCAGCCTTGGCTCACAAAAAACCTAAGGGCCTTGAACTTTTATATCAAGGCTTGCATTTATTTTTGGTGAGAATAACGAACACTTGTTCCCCTGGCAGTTAGATAAGAGTAAGTGAAATTACAGCATTCCTTGAACTGACTAAATATCTTGTGTTTAAAAAAAAAAAAAATAAAGGTGGAGTCAGAATGGAAGAATTGTGCATATTTCCAGAATTCTAGCCATTTGTCAAAGCCTTTTGCTAAACACAGGTAACTTTGGGCTGATCTTACAGTGAAAGATAAATTATAAGTTGAGAAAATAAGGCTTGATTTTTTAATCAGTAAAAATATGAGTTATAAGAAAAATATTTCAAAATAAAGGGTTTTGAATGAACTTTATATTACACTGGACTAAGGGCATTTTTGTGTATATGAGAAAGATAGATTAGTTATAAAACTATTTTAAAAATCGTGCTGACTACATTTAAATTTATAATGTCTCTTGGAATTAAAGTATAAATATTTATGAATTATGTAATTAATTTCTGTAACAAGTCAGATTTTATTTGAATATTTCTGATGTAAAACTATTTCCTTGGATAATGGAATCCAAATTATTAAATAAAAATGTTCATTTATAAGAAATATCTAACATGAGAGTTTGCAAATAGCTGTTTCCTTTGGTTTTTATTCTCTCTTAATACCTATCATAATAAGCTGTGAGCTGAAAAAGGTCATTTGTAGCATAATAAAGCTGTTCAAGTAGTGAAATAAGCCTTTACATTATATGGAATATTAGAATCATTTTTTATCTGAACAAATCAAGTTTAATCCCCTTAAGAGGGCTGACTTTCTAGACATAAAATAAAATCAAAGGAAATATCTTTAGAACTTGAATGTCTTTTAATCTATTGTACTGAAACTAATAGCAAATAATTTCTTCAAATGTCCTTTTTATGAACTATTTTTGTCTGTGTAATGGGCTAAATGCTATAGAAGAAATCTGCAGAGAACTATTACCAAGCACCAGAAAGTTACAATTGATTCATTACTAAATTACAACTTAATGGCTATTAGAATTTAGCTAATACTATATTAATCCTTGTTCAGAGAAGATATTGAATTACATATAACCGAAAGCTGCTTGTATCCTCTGAGACAGGGAGTTGCTATGATATTAGAGGACAAAATGTAATTGGTTTCAGAGTTTTTCTAGTTCGCATACTTGTGATGCATATATGATATATTACTGACAATGCTAAAATTACAAAGCAACAGTTTTAGACAGTAGTCAAATTTTCCAAAATTTCTCTTTGAGACCTTTTCTCTTCTGTATACAAAGTAGACTGAGAAAATAGGCTTAAAAATTAAAATCTACAATGTTTTGAGGGGGTGTGGGGTGTTAAAAACAAGTAGCTAAATACAAAAACGTAACTTTTTCGCAGATAAAAAAAGAGATAAACAAACAAAAATACATAAAGAAAAAATCTTCTGGTGCTGGAGAAACAAAACGTGTTAATTTTTTTTTCTTTTTTACCTACAGGTTTTTTTGTTTGGGCTTTTTTTTTTTTTTTTTAAAGTACTCATTTTCCTTGGAAGAAAAGCTTTTTTCTATATTGATTAATTTTAATAGGAATATTTCTAAATTTGAAGCGGCAAAATCTTCCATTTTATATACAAATATTGGCAGATCATGAGAAAAAATTACACTCCTATCTTTTTTTTTGTTGTTTTTTCTTTTTTACAAAACCACCCAGTACATGTGGTTTACCCCGTGGTGGTTCAGAAGGTGGCACTGCTCTCCCTGTTGAGTTCAAATGCTTGTGTGTCACAATGAAACAGAACAGCTGTCATTTAATGAGGTTATATGAATTCTTTCACCATCCATTAGCACATATGTCAAGGAAATGGAAAAATAAAATGTATGTTAACACTTTTTTTATTACTCATTGATATGAGTCAAGTATATCCTGTCTCTTACCTGCCTCTCTGTGTTTATAGTATGTAAATAATTCCTGTTCACACAATGGAATTACAGACTACTAAATTTCATTATGAATATGTTTTCTTAATTGTTTTTCTCAAATATCTCATCAGACATTTGTTATATGGTCTATTATGTTCATTCTACCCACAAGTATGCGCCAAACAGTAAAGACAGTAGGCCCTGATCACCTCTTAACTCATCCATGTAAACTATTTTGTTTTCTCTAATAAAGAAAATATTTACAGTTTTCTTTTTCAGAAAGGAGAAATAATTCACTTTCTATCTGTAATGCATTAACTGAAAAACTGTAAAATAACAGATGTCAGTGCAGATTGGATTTATTTTTCCAATACGCTTTCAAATGAATGAATGTGAAATTGTTTAATACTTGTTGTATCTCAGAAAGTTGGTTCTATTTACATGATTTTAATGTCTGTTTTTTAATGTTAGAACTGCAGTATGTGGGAGGTAACTGGAACTTCCCCAAAAGAGGCTATCTGTACGAGCTTGTCATTTAGAATGACAGACATCTTTTCTTTCCTATTTATTTTGCGCTTTCATAAATCAGATCATTTTGGGGTTTTTCTTTGTTTTGATTTGGGTTTTTTTTGTCACAGTTAGCTACTGAATGGGTATTTCTGCTCATAGTAGAACTCAATAATCAGATTGAGTCTAACAATGTTTTACGGGCAATCAGGTCTAACAATGTTCTATGGGCAATGAAAAAGGGTATCCTTTTCCAGGAGCAAAGACATTCTAGTCTCCTACAGTGGTGTTTCTTGTATTGTTGTTAGAGCCATTCAGAGATGCTTTCTTCTTGATGCAGATAAAGAAATATAATCATTTATGGTTTGTTACTTGTCAGCATCTTGAGAATGTGACAAAATAAGATACAATAATAAACTAACCTGCAGAGCTTATGGTCATGAAAACCAACATTGCAATGTTATTGCTACTCTGAATCTGCACCCTTGGATGCTGTGGAGTCACAGGTACTCCCATTAATGACAAAGACATTTTTTTCACTTTTGTGTTATAGTGTCAAGGCAGTTATGGAAGAATGAGCTGAGCAGCTTTCCTTTTACATCATCCACACTGTCAGCTTAGCTCTTTCTGCAGAGTCCTCATTAGAAAGGGGAGTGGAAGGAATGAACAGATTGCTTTTTTCAGATTCCAGATGGAGTTTGTAAATCTGACAGGTGAAGAAGAGAAATGAGTTGGAAAGAAAAATTTTCATACTTGTGAAATTACAAAAATCTGCCTAGAAATTCTTGAGAAAATGGATATTGGACAAAATGGGCTTGAGTTATACTCAGCTTCCTGAGTATAATAGCATCTGAGGAGTTAATAATCCAAAAAAGCTTGAAACTGACACCCAGATCATCTGCAATTGGAAATATGTCAGATGAATACCAGCTGAGATCCTTGTCCATGAACAGATTACTTTGCATAAAGACTTGTGCTATTAGGCATTTCTTAAAGTTTTACACAACTTAATATGCTGTGTT
This sequence comes from Thryothorus ludovicianus, assembly GCA_013397245.1. Classification (NCBI taxonomy): domain Eukaryota; kingdom Metazoa; phylum Chordata; class Aves; order Passeriformes; family Certhiidae; genus Thryothorus; species Thryothorus ludovicianus. The sequence goes on along the minus strand of VZTB01007842.1, from coordinate 245,722 downwards.
CCTTTGTGACCTTGGAAGCATGAGGCTGTTATTTTCCAGATATATGTATTAAACTACACTGCACAGGTGTCTGACCAGGTAACTCTCTAGCTTCAGGCCACTACTTATTTGCTTGCTTGCTTCATATCTGACTGTGCTGTTTATTTGAAATGAACCAGTTAAATAAATAAAGCATCTAGTTTATATGGAGTCATACTTGCCATTTTTTACTTATGCAGATATTGCAGGCAATGGAAAAGAAGTCAGCTTGAAAGCTTAAAAGCTAAGGTGTATACTACAAGCCACTAAATTTCTATATTTCCCCAATATATTTAAAAAGTAAAAGGTAAGCAAAGAGCATGGGAAAAACCAATTAACATTTGATAATGAAATATATAAGACTGAAACACAAATTTTCTATATCAGTATGAATAAGTATGTGGATATATCTGACTGGTCTCTGCAAATCCAAGCTAAACAGCAAAGCAAAACTACTGGCATCAGCAGGTTGAGATGAGATATAAACTATTAAACATAAATATAAACATAAATCTATTATATACACAAATATACATACTTCCAGTGTGTCATGATAGATCCTTTAGCTGGCTTGTAAACCCCTCCAGAGCACAGGGGGGTAAAATTAATGCTAGGTAAAACAAATGTCACTAGGTAAAAAATATGTCACTATGTTGAGCACTCCAGTACTTTGGAGAATTTAAAAAGTAATACTTCAAGTAACTCATAGAAAGTCTTCCATGTTAATTATGATCCCAACATGGATGATAATTTCACAGAAAGAAAATTAAATAGGTTCAGAATATGATGATAAGAATTAAGTCATTTAATCCTTCACAATAATTTATGCTTTTATAGAATTACTTCAAGATATTAGGAACAAAAGCTTACTTTCTGTTAGATTCTCACTTTTGTATTACACCATTAATATTAAATTTTAAAAAATCTAATTTTCTTAATTTTTTTCATTATTTTTCCAGGTTTTGTACACTAGTATTCTTGAAATAATTTATTAGTTTTGCATTTTCTTATTATGAATATACTTTTTTGTTTCACTTGACTTTTCATGCAAGAGCTGAAAACTGAAATAAAAGGCTTAGCGCAAATGTTTATCTAATCCTTGCAGTGGCTGAGAGTGCATGTAGAAGTGTACAAGTATCAGGGTATTTATATGATCCTTTTTCTTTTTAATTCTGGATTCTGGAAGATCAGTAAAACTGGGGGTTTAAAAGAAAATAACTATGTTTAACAGTGGAACAGTTTAAAAGTGGAACCATCTTCCAAAAGTTATCTTCCCCTATTGTCTTTTAATACAGGAAAAAAATTGTGTTTATATTTCACTTACAGTGCTTTACCCTCCAGCCGTTATAGTAGAGACTGAATCAAGATGACTGTGCCTTCCCCTAAAAAAACAGCCCCAGCAGCTGTGAATCCATCAAAGGATGTCAAAGCACCTAGAAAAAAACTGATATGTAAAAAGCTATTTCTATAGTCTGAAATGGGTTATTGTCAGGGCTTCAAAATCTGGATATAAATTTCTTTTGACCACAGAAGGCGTGCATCTGGGTCAGAGTAGAGCAAGTGCTCTCAAGGAATATGAGATTCATGATTTTGCTCTCAGTGGAGTGTAAACTGCTAAAGGCTGCATGCCTGCAGTCTGCATCCAGAAAGAACTTGGGCTCCTTTGTATTCTCTGAGGGATATTAGACTCCTAGATATCCTCTGGGGAAAATATATATATATATACTGGGAAAATAAAGGTGTTGTCTCTGCCTCAGGAAAGTATTACACTGATGTTTCATAAATTGTGGAAGGATATTTGTGACCAGCTATGCTGTCTTGTACACCATAAATTCTTCAGGGTTTTGTTACAAGATGTTATTTTTGCTTTAGTTGGATTTAGAAAGAACTACCTTTTAGGCTAGCATTTCACACCTCTATTGTCTGCAAAATATGCAGAAAAAAAGGATTATCTACTCATTGAGTAAAAGAATTCTAATTTCTCTTCTTATTTTTTTATTTTTATGCCTTAAGCTAAGTTCTTTAGGAAACACCCTCATTATCTATTCTCATAAAGGTTCTATACAGAGATTTATTAGCAATATATTTCTCAATTCTTCAGATTAATATATGACTGAAATGCAAAGTGCCCTTACTGATTATAGAAAATGCAGTTTATATTGCCAGAATACAGATTTTTTCATTGACTTAAGACAGAATCAAATTCTGCTGCATTTGTATCCAGAGTGTGTATTAGGGTTAGGTAGTAAGAACTACCAGACTTCCATTAATTTTGTTTCCAACCAAAAAAACATGCATTCTAAAAATATACTTAAAATATTACTTGGGCAGCCTCTAACAGTGCTTGGCTTTGAATTAGTCACCGAGTATTGAGAGATAATTATAGCACTTAGAGTGAGTGTGAGGAATTGTGGTTCTAGTTGCTGAAGCAGAGATAATTGCTGTGAACAGACTCTCCACCCGTGCTATTGGAGTTAAATCCAATATTCCCAGGAGGTTGTGCCTGAGCTGGCTGGCCCTTGCTGTTTGCCTGTCTGGCAGCACTGTGATGTTCTCACCCCAATGGTACCTCAAGCTCCCTGGATGTTGCAGCTGAGGGCTTGGACACAAGTCCAGGCGTGCAGGAGCTCAGGATTACCTTTGACAGAGAGGCTTTAAGGAGATAGTGAAGGAAGGAGTCAGTCTGATGGAGGGTTTCAATTCAGAGTTTTATTCCTGGCCCAAAGGCCTGTGAATCCTGCAACAGCTCCAGCAGAATCCCGACCACATGGCAGCTTGCCCTTTTAACCAGGGGAGAGGGGGAGGGAAGGAACACAGGTGACACCAACCAGGTACAGGAGGGCAGTCCTAAGGGACAGAGGACACTTGGATGGCCCACTGTCTTTCCAGGAGTGGGAAGCATCTTTTGAATTCTGCCAACCACTCGACACCCTTCTGGAATGCCAGGGTTCACAGGCAGCAGGGTTCAGGATGTGGAAAGGAGGAATGATTGACAAACCTGTCAAGGGAATCATCTGGGAGGGGCCGGGGGTATCTGAGACACATTACAACACCGTGCCATTCTATAAACACTCAGTTTGGGAGAGTGGTGAAGATTGCTGAGATTACTTCTGCAAAAGCACATCCACAAGTTCATAGCCTGGAGCATTAAGAGGAAGTTTGTTTCAGTGAAATCAGTGGTAATTTTTTTCTCCCATAGCTATGCCACTTTACCAAACTATCCAAGGCTCAAATGTGCTAATCAGTCCATCTCCTAAATGTTAGTAACATCCATCTGACAATACCTGCTTTCTGCAGAAGTATCCCCAAAGGCTCATGAGCTCCTCATGACCCTCCCCTCTCTCTCCCTTTCAGTCCCAGATGTCCTTACAAGCACCAAAATAGCCACACAAGAGCTGAATTAAAAACAATCCTCTCCTTTCTGTAGCAATCCCCGTCTTGCTGGTATCTAGCAACTGACTGGCATGCACAGGTCTTTTTTTTTTCCTCAGAATATGAATGCATCCACCATACACCTACATGGGAATATTTGGCATAAGATTTTAGACAGTCCCCACAGATCACCATCATACTTTTTCTCCAACTTTCACCAAAACTGGGACTGAACACAATAGCAATCTGCTCTGTGTAGACTGCAGATAAAAATGCATCCAAGGACTCTAATGTTTGACAAAGATGTGGCCTAGGCTGGTGCCAGAATATGTTCTAGAGAACTTGCTGTGGTTTCTCTGCCCCCTTGTCAATCCCACAAGCCTTTTCGTGTTTTTCTCAAGATCTCTCTTCTCTCTTTTCCACTTTCAGACTGGCCAAAACACAACTCTGAATTTGGCAGCAATTCCCTAACCAAAGAATTCATCCATATTTTTCTCCAAATGCAGCACAGTGTGTGGGGATATTCTGAAAGAAAACAGAGTGGGATTTCACATGGAAAGTAGTACGAAAAACTGCATAAAAACTGAAAAATTCCCAAGCAATAAGTCATACATGTGATGACTCAGCAGGCGTAAGGAACTGAAGCATTCAAAGTACCTTTGTTTCAGGTACAGACACTTGGACTTTGTTTCAGGTACAGACACTGATGTCAGATGTCCATGCTAGTTTCCACGATGGCAGGAGAGCAAGGAGCTTTTAGCTTTTCTCACGAAGACAAACACAACAAATTAGCAGATTTTCTTAGACCAAGACTAGAAAATGAAGGCACTTCCTTTCCCCTATCCCTATACTTACATTTCTCAGCCTTTCCTACCTACATCATGGACTATCAAGCATAACCATGCTCTTTCCTTCAGAAACCTGAACCTCCAGTGTGGAGTTCAGCTACCTGAAAGTCCAGCATCTAAACTTCCATTTGGAAATAAAAACAAACCCCGATAGTCCCCTATCATCACCTAAGACAGCATAAGAAACATTTTCAAAGTATGACCACATACTGAAATTAATTTTTTGTTAAACACAAAATGAAAATGTTTTAAAAATTAAAATGTTTTTAAAATACACTTCTGATTCAAAGTGCTCTTCATTATCTGAGTATGGAATTTTAACTTTTTGGTTTGTGATTTTAGTATCATGTAAAAGTCTACTGTTAGACTTGTTTCACACAGAAAACTGAGTCTGAATTCATATCCCATCCTCCATTTGATCAGGTGGGTGTATGTTCTTTATTATAGACACAGTGTACTTTTAAGGCAATTGCATCTTATTTGCAGATTTCTACATTTTGAAAAACAAAAAAGCAAAACACAGGCTTAGTACTCTTGTATGCACTTTAAACAAACCATATTTTAAATATCTGAGAAAGAGTTTTCATATATGACGTAATGTCAGGAAGTGTTTTTTTTCAGCCAGTCAGCAAAATTAAGTTCTAATGGAATTAATTATCCCGCATATAAGAAGCATATGCTGGCAATGTGGCATCTTAAGAAACAGAAGCATAATTTTAAATATGATTTTGATACAGTTTTTGAATTAAAAAACACATTATATAATAATATTTATTGTCTATATACAATTTTTTATTCCTAGACAAGTTGTTGTAATGTAAAATGTCAATTCCAAACTGTTAAAAACATGAATCTTTTGTTCGTATTTTAAGTTGTTTCCCCTTGAAATGACATTGCTAAAAATATATTTTTTGGAGTAGTTTTCAATGTTTTTCAATATTATGTGTTTCTTCTGTGGGGTTTCCACCTAAAAATAACTACCTGCCCTGATATCTTCATACTGTTCATTCTGTCTATTTTAAATATTTTGTGCACACTACAAAGGGACAGTATTTTTTAAGGAAATACACCTATGGTCCTTTGTTGCTATATCCTGTTTCCAAAGATCTGTAAATAAAAACTACATAAAACTCAATAAGGTAGTTTGGGGTTTTTTTCTTATTTCTTCTAGCAATTATCCAAAAGCCCTGACATCAGTATCTGTACCATTTATGTAAAGTACTTCAATAATTTTAACTTAAGGGAACAAGCTCATTCTAGTATTTAATAGCTAAAAGGTCAATTGAAAACAGACACTTTGTTCAGCTTGCTTTGAATTTCAACAATAAGTTGATCAGTTGTGGTTTTGAAAAATCTAATTGCAGTTTCAGAGCTGTAGGACACCTTGGATTTTTTTAACCACTCCTTATGTATTGAAAATCTCCTTACTCATCATGAAATCTGAATAAATATTAAATGAAAACTTTTATTTTATTATAGAGTCATAGAAAAATTTACTCAATCACCTTAGCTAACATCTTGAAAATAGAAAGTGCAATAAGTATTGACTGATTTTAATGTTGCTTTGCTTTGGTCTGTCAGGATGACTAGCTCTTTAAAATAATTCCTTCATGACAGCTTGGGAGATCTATAAAAAACACCAGAACATCTGGATTAGACCAGACTGAGTAAATTGTTAGGTTTTGAGTAAGTGATCCCACTTTTTCTGGGTGCTGATTGGTGAAGAATTGAGAGTTAAAAAGAATAGACATGACAAGGCAGCATTGTGTATGTAACCCAGGTACATCTGGGGTGAGAAAGCACAAAGATGATCCCTTCTTTGTCTGTCACTCCCTAAGATGATGGGCAAGAGCTTTTGAACTGGTGAATGTCACCTCCCAAATTACTTTCTCAGATGATAATCAACAGTAGGCTTTCTGATTGCCAGAAATGTCAGCTGTCTACCTCATCAGCTAAAGGGATTTATGTGGACGGGTATCGACTCCCTCGTCTGGAATCTGCCCCTCCACTGATGGCCACCCTACAGTGCTCAGCCAGCATTGTCCCCAGGCTCCAGACACTATTTGGTGTTGGGGTCTGGATGTTTATGAGAAAGACATCTGCCAGCCAGATGCATCAGCTGCACTGCCAGCTCTGTTCCCTGCCTGCCACTCTGCAGTTTTTGGAGAGCTGGAAGCTGTTCCATGGCTGCACAGCTCCATTCCCAAAGCCCAGCTGCTCTCAGGTTGCAGACCAGAAAGGCTTCTGAAGAGTACACTGACAATTACTGGGCTGAAAGGTGATGGTGTCCTGATAGTGATGTGTTTCATTATCACAGGCTATCTTTGCAGGGCTGAGCTAAGAAACAGGAGAACCTAGGAACCAGCTGCCAAAAGCCTCCTTAGTGCCATGCAGATAAGCAGAGGAAAAACACCAGGCAATCTGGAATGGCTCCCACATGCCCACAGAGTGTGCAGATGTAAATGCTACAGTATGAGCTTTCCTGCACTCATACCTACTCCTATTCAAATCTGAACTACTCAGTGATCTGAGAGAACAGGGATCCCTTTTAAATGACCATGAATGTATAGCCCTGGGTACTGACACAATCCTTTCTCTCCTAGAAGTTTTTCCCTAGTTAATTTAGGTTTTTGTTACATTAAACACTCTTAGCTAAAGTTCTCTGACTCAGAGTTCTCAGTATTAACACCTGAGAATAAAATCACAGATCAGTATTTGAAACCAAATGTATTCTAAAAATTCAAGAGATCCATGATGTTTTCAATTTATTCGATTTAAACTGTGTTAACCTCTTAAATGACACAGTGCAGTTATCTGTATAGCATTCTGTGTATTACTGCAGTGCACTTTCTTATCTCAGGGAGAAAGCTTTACCATTTTGAGTATTTGTATCTGCACTGGAGCTCAGAAGAATATTAAACACATGCGAATAAAAGATTGCAGCTGAAAAGAAAAATTGTCTTTCGTATTTGATTTACTGACTGTAAACAATAAAAGAGTATTGGGACTTTTAAAATCATATATATATATATAAAACCACAGCTGAAAAAAATTTTTTTCCAGACATAGAAAGATGTTTTACTGGTACACAAGCAAAGTTTTTCCTTTCATGAAAGGAAAATGGTTTTAAAAAGTTTGGGAAGATTACAAGACGAAACACAAAGTAACTCCATTGAAATTAGGCAGCTACAAGAACAGAGCAAAGTCAAAGTGCACATTCAAGAGTAGGGTCAGCACATCCCAATTATCAACATGGATAGGCAATGGAAAAATACAAGTTAGCTGCAGTATCATTCTCATTCACAGAACACTAAAACCAGTGTTTGGATGCTAACAAGAGTGTATCATTTGATCTCTTCCTCAACTGCTCTTTTTATTTTAGAAATTTTAGGCCTGACTACTTTCTTCACTTCCTTTTTAAAGGAATGAGGCCTCAGGAGGCAGAAATTGCTCAATATGGATAACTGATTTCTTTTTCTTTCACCTTGAAAAACAAAAGTTTACCTTTAGACACAAAAATATAAAAAATACAACAAATATCTAACTTTTACTTTTTTTCACTTTTTTCACATAGATAGGATGGTGACAATGAAAGCTTATTTTAGAGCTGCTTATTTAGACACTAGAGTGCCCATAAAAGAGAGAATTTATCCTAACTGTTTGCCAGAGATATGCAGGTTAAAAATAGCATGGTAGTGAAGCAAAACACATGATTACACTGTGCCAGATGACAACAAAATGGTCTAGCAATAGAAAAGAAATTAATTCTATATACAGTAACTTTTTCTCAAGTGCTCTTATTTTCTGCACAGATTTTCTCTTCTCAGTTATCCAGTACTATTGTATGACTCAAAAGCAGAATAGGTAACAAAAGGAAATGTTAACTACAATTTAGAGATATGCTGCTAGACCTTGGTGTTTGGAGAGATGGGAAGGATTGTTTTGTAGGAAACAAATTCTAGATTTAATCCATTAACTGTCTTCATCATTATTTCAGAATCTGTTAACAAATTATCAAACAGAAGACAATTATAATATTTTGTATATCATTAGTTTAAATACCTCGCAGGAAATATTTCTGATAACAGTACTCAATGTGCTTTGAGAACTGAATTTATTCAAGAGGTTGTTTGGTTTTTGTATTAAGTTATCTCTTTCTTTTATGGACAAAGAATGTTTAATTATTTTTTTCGTCTCAGTTTTCAGAAAGTAAAAGTTAGGGAAGAGATACAATTTAGAATCCTTTTTTTAAAAAAAATTAGGTCATTATTAGAAATGTTAAAGATAAAGCCTAATCAAGTTTAAAGTGCAAAGAGGTTCTTCCTAACTTATGCCAGGAAATATTTACAATGAACATGAAAAATTAAATGAAAGGAAATTAGTGTGATTATTGTTACTATTATATAGAGAAAGAAAACTTTTGAGAATGAACCACACTTTAAAATTATCTAACTATTTAGAAGAGCAAATTCCAAGTACATGGAGAGTTTATGATACTTCTTGTGAGGTTAACACTACTGGACATATATAGGTGTGCAATGAAACTAATTTTCTAAGACTAAGGAATAGTATTCTTTTTTAAATCCTCAAGTCTATAAATTTTTAAAGTACCTATCCATTACTTACTCAAATCCCTCAAATGCATTATCGTCAATACAGTAACTTCCCCCACCCCAAACTGATTATGTATTTTGTATTGATTATGTATTTTGGCTACAGATATTGAATCAACATTTTTAGTATTTAAAGAAACTTAATGGTGTCATCAATCATATTATTTGGTAAGTGATTTAGGGTCAAAACCACAGTATTGATCAGACTCCATCTTTGAAAGAAATAAACAAACTGAACATCTATTGCTTTACCTTTCTGTGCCTGCATATGTGTGTCTGCACACATGCATAGCTGTTTATTTTGACAAACATGGTTTTATTTGTCCCCAGAGGAAATGGTGCCATTAATCAGCTAATTATGAGTGCAAAACTATCCATTGGGCCTTTAATTAATTGTCAGAGTACACAAAGCATTCAACCTAAATGATTTCTTAATGGTTAAAGTGGCTGAGTTCTATGCTATGTACGGTCTGAAAATTTATTATCTTAGATACAAAATGAAACTCAAAAGTTATTGAGTATGCATGCTTGCTGCTTTCCTTTTTTTTCTATGCAGTGAAAACTTTAAAGTTGGAGATGGAGCTGACTCAACTCCAAGGCTCTTCTCCGAAGCAAGGGTTGAGATCCCCATTGCTCCTCCCAGCGTTGGGGGGACACAGAGTGTGCCCTCGCTGTGCACTGCTTGGGCTCACTGCCAATGGCTTCTCCACCTCTGCTGCAGGAAGTCTCAGGACATGGACCTGATCTTTGAAAACTGCGACTGTTTCAGAAAAGTAAAAATCCTAAACGGTGTCCCACAGAAACATATCCATATGTGGGATATAAATATATACTTAAACATTAAAAGAGGTTTATTAAATTACTTATTAATTTCTTTCTTAAGACCTCTGATTTGACTCTTTCTGCCTCTGAAGACAAGATTTAATTTACTGTCAATAATTAGGCAACGTATCTTACAGCTTTCAGATTGAACATGAGTTTCTACATAATAATCCTTACTACTCTAAAAAACATTATCCAACATTCTCCTGCTTTCACAAATCCCTATCCAAGCAACCAGTCCACACAAATTATGTCTAATGTAATTTCAGAATAACCTCTGGTATTGGCAAACATTGAACATCTTTTAGTGTTAAATGCCTTTACAGAGCCTGTGGTTGATTTTACCAAAAGCAGACTCAAACCTAGCCCTGAATTTAACACTATTTCATATATTAAGTCTATGACAACTTTGAAACTATTTTCAATTTCATACATTCTCACAAAAGGCAGACAGAAGGTCAGTTGTAGAAAAACAAAGATAAAATCCCAAAGGAAATCTATTTCAATGTCATACATCTGTATTAGAAAAAAATTGTCAAGGAGCAATGACGCAGAATTATTTCTAGAACAAGTTTTTGTATCTACCTTCTTGTGTCTTATTCAGACTGATTGAGTAAACAAACTCATTGGAACAACAAGTCTGAGTTCCAGAGAATAAAGCCTGGTAAGATCTCGAAGCTTCTCAAAGTTCCACTTCACCTTTTTAACTGATGCTGGATCAAGTGCTCTGCAGTTTTTAAAAAAAACAAACAGGATTTTCTGATTTTTTATGGTTTAATTTGATGCTTCTTGAAAAAATAAAACATAAGGAACAATATTGGTGAGTAAAAATGTTTATAGTTCAGTGTGCAATTCAAAAGCATACCTTATCATTGTGTTCTGCTTATGATGAATATTTATAAGCAGAAGTTTCACTTTGAGTCCTCGCAATTTTTCTTACACCTCATTCCTGCTTTGAAGATTCAGAAATACACAGTTTGGAAAGCTACTTGAGGGATTTTATGTTGGATGTTACAAGAAATACAAGATATTTCCTCATTCTCACCAAACCATCTGACACCATAGTGACAGAGCACAGCTTTGCAGGATTTACTGCAGTCCAGGTTCATCTCCTTGCGTCTCATCCCAGTGCTGTGTCAGGATAAAACATTCTCAGGCAGGTTTTGAAAGTCTGTGCTGGCCTCAGACAGATCCTACTCCCAGTTCTTCAGGTGGACAATTCAACTTAACTCAGCCATGGACTAACAGGAAAATATTATTAGTTTGAGACCTTCAGAGGTAATCTTATCCAAATTCAAAGCAGGGCTCTCTTGAAAGACAGATTTGCCCATTCTAGTGATGGCTACTCCAGTGCTCCCCTGAGCAACCTCCCCCTTGGTTGTGAGAGTGTATCATCACTCTCATGCCCTAGAATTTAGTTACAGATGCATCTATGTACAATACTGTAGTTGAGGCAAAATTATTATATTTACATCAGTAAATCTCATTAAGAAAACAAGCCCCTCTTAACTCCAAAGTTACAGAACAAAATGTACTTTGTTTCAAACCAACCAGCTACCTTGAAATCATGGCCACACTTTTAAAATATACTTCTAACCTTACGTTTCTTATTCTTGTATATTATTTTATGCATTTAAAATGGATCTTTAAGACTAAGATGCAGTTTTTTCACATATCTGGGCTTCACGTCTTTACTTGAAAAGGTAAAATATACTTTATAGATTATTATGCATGCCATTTGTCAAAAATTGGAGTAACTCTATTTATTGGTTTAGAATAGTGAATTTAACCTGCCATTACCTGTGGATTTTTACTAAAAGCATTCTTTCCACCTTCAAAATATTTACAGCTACTCTGGAGCATATGTTTTCCACAGGTCTCGTCCATGGCTCCACTTATATCAGGAAGTCTGTTAATCTCACAACTAGGAAGTACAGGATACTCTTCTAATTCTGAGTTGTAATCAGACATGAAATATGAGATGCTTGTTTTTTAGGTACAATGTATTATTAAATATAGATTCCTTTGTATTGCAAATTTTCTGTAAATAATTATCTTTATAGCTTTGACTGTCTCACAGAATTACTTAGATTACTTTAAATGTAATGTTAGACTCTGCCTAATATTTTTCTTTTAATTGGAATTCAGAGTGTTTGTATATATATATATGTATGTATTAGTTATGAATCCAGGCAGTTGCACACACAAGCAAAAGCATTCATGTAGCTTTCAGAGCCACTGAAAGGCAAGGTGGTCAGACCTTAATTTTTTCACTTGCATATGCAAAAATAAAAGTTAGATTGAGGAGGCTTTGAATACTTTGTATCTTCAAAAACAATTGGGAAACCAACAATATGATATTGATAAAAAGACTACAGTTTCAGAAATCTATTTCCAATACCTTCTCTAGCACATAGTAGCACAGATCCCCAGTTATCTACATATATAGTCTTTTAAACTACCTCTCATTACCATCAAGCTATTTCAAATAAAATATTTTTAAAATAATATCTATTTGAGGAAAATATATTTCATGTCCATTTTACATTCCAAATATAAAACCACATAATGGTTTAGGCATTAAACAAAATTAGGGCTCATAATCACTGAAATAACAAAAATAATGGTTTTCTGGAAGAACAAAACTTTCCCAAAGCAATCAGATTTTTCTCTTTTTCTATTCACAGCTGCAAGTTGAATAGAAAAATAAACTTGCTTCTTCCATTTGTGTTATCTATCTGGGACATAATTTAGGAAAGAATACTATGGAGCTGATAAAACATTACACAAGTGCTTTGTACAGGCATCACAGTAAATTATGCAGTGCTGTTTGCTTCTTCTCCCCTTTACCATGAAGGACATTTTTTCAATAATTGCTGTAAACTTTCTACAAACTCTTGACTCTAAAGCAAAGAGTAAAATGCAAAAAAAAAAAAATTGAATTAACTGTCATGAAAGCACATTTCTAACCTTTCTAAACTCCTTGGATGCCATACTCAGACCCATGATATTTTACACCACTCTTCACATGGCTATGATACTAACCATTAAGTGATGATAAACAGTAAGGCATGCTGTGCAAATGACATATAATTTTATGTTGCATTCCCCATACCCTATTACAAATCACACTAGAATTTCTGTGGTCAGGTCATACATTGTGCTAGCCAGGCAGCATATGACGTCACTCCCCTGATAATCATAAACATTATGCACAGATTTTATCTACTGGTCAAAAGAAACCTGTAATTAGTGACTAAGCCAACCAGATCTAATAAAATGACAGGGTCTTTCTAGTCCTCTAAGTATGGACTAATCAAACCCTTTAAAAACTCCCACTGCTGCCTAACACACTGTATATCTTTTCAGAAAACTGCATGTTCTAAAAAGAATTTAGGAAAATATCACAAACATTTCTAAGATGTCTGAAGCTCACTTGTGCCCCTTCACCCTCCTCTGCCTGGCTGTGCCTGCAAGTTTCGTGAGATATCACTGGTCAATGAAGGCAATTACTCATCTCATTTTCACACAGTTATTTTTAAACTGGTCCGTGCACGTTCTGACAACAAGATCCAGTATCGTCATTGCAGGAACTAGGACAATTTTAATGTATCCCAGTAATTAGGGATTTGGATTTTCCACATATAGATACTCACATATCTATCTATCTCTCTGCATACCTCGATGTTATCTTAATTAGATTTGAATTAAGGGCTATTTATTTTGGACAGTGCTCATACTTAATTAAACATTTTAACTTGCAATTGGCAGGCTTAGAGGAGATCTGAGTTTGCTGTTAAAGCCATTGCTTTTAGTGCAAACAGGAAACAAACATCAGAAGATCAGAGTGAACAGAAAAATGGTGAAGCACTTTTTTTTCTTGCCTCATTTTGTCTGTCTTAAAGAAAGATAAAACCACCCTTTGAATGTAGAACAGCATTCTCTACATATTGGTCTTTTATTGACATATTGGAGTAGTGAAACTGCCTGCTCTTGTTTTATGGTGCCAATAAGATGAGAGGCCCACAACAAACCTCCTTTGCTTTACATGTCCCATAGATCCTGCTGTGGAATATCTCCTATCCTGACGTGGTTTTTTGCTCAGTCTGTCTTGCTTCCTCTGTTCAATCCTAGTGGCTGTTCTTTCAGCCGCATAGAAGAAATACTTTCAGGAAAGTATGCGAGGGGAGAATTGTTTTTATTAAATGGGAAAAGAGCAGTCCTGAAGATAAGAGAGCAGGAATGTCTCCTTTGCTACCTGCCCATGCATTCTGCTGCTGAAAGAAGTGCAGAATTCCTGAATGCACCCTTCATGGGTAAGAAAGGCCTAGAAGCAATTTGTCAAATGACCTTACTATCACCAAAAGTCTGTATTTATTAATATAGGCATCAATTTTGCAGTGCACATATACATAATGCTTTTTTGCAAAGAGTAGTAAATCATATTAATTCTATGGATCGGGTTGTACTAAATTTCTTTTTGTTAAGCAACACTTGCTAGTACTGAGGATTTCTACAAGAAAATATGACTCAGCCAGGATCATGGGAAATATCCTTTTATATTAAAATGATTTGTATCTTACAAAAATACAGAAGTAAATCTGTACACTTACTTTTGTACATATGGGTGTATTCTTTCATAATTCAAAGAAAAATTACTACTTTTTTCATTATGAAGCAAAAGGAAAAACAGTGGTGGTCTTCAGATGACATGCTGTAGTTCTGCAGCATGTATATATTCATCACAGATGAGCAGTTTATACTTTTATCTACACTGCACAAGGTTTTAGCCCTCCTGCCATCAGCTCTTCAAAAGGCCCACCTCTCGATTCTTCAAGACTGGCTGCTCTCCCGCTAGGCTGCTCTAGAGACTGCCCCTTCCAACACCCAGCCCCTGACTCTCTACTTTTAGCCACACACTTGGTGGCTCTGCCATGAGAGATTTTATGATCTCAGGACTAGAACAATTAGCTAGAGGGGCAGGGTATGCAGATGACTGAACCCAGGGCTGGCTCCTACAGCACTGGACATAGCTCCCCTCTCTATATAGTTCATCAGTAAATTGTATCGCACACTTTCTGATGATTCATTTTCTCTGTCTTGCAACTGTAAAGCACTTAAATTGCTTAATGACTTTAGCTATGCACTAAGCATAGGGGTACAGCAGTTCTCATTAGCAGCCTTGCACATTCAGTTTATGCTACATATCTTTAAATAATATCTTTAAAAATTATTTCCTGTATAAGACTTCAGGTGTCCTGCACTGTTAGTGCTGTGAGGAATTGTAGATATCTCACTTGTTAGTCCTTTATCAAGCTGCTTATCAGTGACATTCAGTGGTTCAACATCATAACTGTAATAGTCAAACTTCTGCTTTCTAGGCCTACAAAATGTTTCTTTAGTCTAAATTCTGAGGACACATTTCTCAGAAACAGTTTATTATTGTTGGGGGTTGACTAAATGTAATTTTAAGTATCTTTCACACAAACCATTTCAATAGCCTTACGTGTTCCTGGAGCAAAGGCTAAAATTTACTTTTGAATACTCAGATGAGTCTTACACCCAGATAACCACCTATTTAATTTCTCTATTTCATCTCTATTCTGGTGGAACTGATGAAAATTGAGCTTTTCTGAATCTGGACTTCTCTCCTGACCCCACAGGATTACAGGACATAGAGACAAGCTCTGAGTTTTTTTCTCAGATCTCAATTCTGCAAACACTATGGTTCTCAGAGATGTGCTTTGTACAATCATTTAAAATTCTTTAAAACACTATCAGTTCTGCGGTTTAAGCTCTGCCTCCTGACCAGAGATTGCTGCAAGGAATGTTTAGGTTAGAGGTGAGGTTTGTTTGTACTGAGATGATAAGACTGTGAATTGGGGTAGGAGAGACAAACATGTCCTGTTCTACTATGAAGATGGTAAACTCCGTGAACAAGTCTGGCATACTGCAGTGGGCATTAACTTTTCAAATTTATTCATCTAATTGGACCCCTTATGCACACAAATAATTTCACATGGTTGACCGACACATTTTTTTGTGCTGTTTATGGCTACTTCCATGTGGAAACTCACTTGCTTTCCTAGACCTGTTTGGCATGAAGGCTGAAATCTGCTGGATAGTTTTTGTATGCTAAATCTGTCTAACTAATAAATTCATCCAGCCGTAGGAGGAGAACAATGGCTGAGCCCAAGCATGCAACTCAGCCTGATAAGCCCAAGGACACTGAAGAAGATGTTTTACAAGAACAGTACATGTCACTGGAAATGACAGGCTATATGCTTAAATATAAACTCAAGACTATCAATACCATTTTGCATTTCTAGCAGCATCAATCCAAATTAAATATTACCAGTTCAAAAGACAGTGTAAGCAAAAATAAGACAAATTTGAAAAGTCTGAGTAGCTGCAAAAATAAAAGCTGGACTTCAATTTCTACTCATCTAAAACACATTGCCTGTAAGAATTTATAAGAGAAAAAAAAACAAACCAGAAAACAAAAGAGGAGGAAAACCAAAAAACCTCCAACTAAACAAAAAAATCATAAAACCCAAAGCTCGGCAAAATACACTAAAAAGGAAAAAGGTATGAAAGGTTGAAAGGCTGAAAAGTGTCATAATTAGTGTTCGTGAATGCACATTTAGCTTTTCACTTCTTGGTTTCTGTAATCAGGCAATTAAATAACCATCACAACTTCAGCTCTACTAGTCTGTATGGCTGCAGAAAAATTAGAAAATAACATTTTAAATTACTTGGTATTTAGATAGTAGATAAAAATGGATCACTTATCTGGATGTTCCCAAGTTTATCTTTCTAAAAAAAGGTCATGATGAACTCTTTGAAGGTCTCAATGCTCAGATTCATCAGAAAAAGAAAAAAATAACCTTGTTTCCAACTTTGCCTTTCCTAACTATGGCCTATTCTCCCTGTTTTCTGTTCATGGCTGTGCATCTGGCCTGAAGTTCACGGATGCTGGAGACACTGAACTCTACTGGCAATCATATGCACAGGAAAAATGGATCTATCTTTTGAAAAATTGGTTTTAATACAGAGGAGCAGCTGAAGGGCCACTGGGGGTTGAACATTTATATATAAGATGGAAAGGCATTTGTAGGAGGCTGTTGCCTACAACAAAAGTAGATTGGTCTATTTCCATTATATACATGTAAAATTTATTGGAATTAATATGAATCACTGAATTTCACAGCATTTCTAAGAGAGATCTAAAGGAACAGCAATACAACTGAGTGTAAAGGTCTGAAAAACGGAGGCTGTAGCCAACTGCCACTATGTAACATCAACAACTATTAGATTAAATGATAGGATCAAAATACACGCTCCCTTGAGCAAATAGTCAACTTATATTTCGATTAACTAACGGAGGTTGTAACAACTACAATCCACGTTGTTGACAATCGTAAAAAAACTCAGTGCTATAAATTAAATATTGTAAAAGGCACAGTACAAAAATGTTGTGAATGTTTATTTTTTAACTAACCAGCTTATTATTTCTAAGCATTACATTCCCAGCATTGTCACAGCAGACACACAGCAATGTGGCCCAGGATCTGGACACGTCACTGACACCCAATGTGTAGAAAACACAATAGCAGAATTTGTTTCCAGCCTTATCCTCTGTGTGTGGAGTAACAGCCCTCTGTTATTTGTGCGGCGCTTTGGCAGGAGACAATGCCTGTCAGGAACCTCGCAGGGGGCCCGAGCAGCCATCGCACACCTGACCGATCCCAGGCTCTCCGTGCTTCGGCTCGGCGCTACCCGCGGGCCGCTGCGAAGAGCCAAACCCCCGCCCCGCGGGCTTTCTGTGACAAGGTGAGAACGTATTTCTGTTCCCAGCACGTTTAGCGCTGCAAAACTCGTCAGAGCTAAAAGGGCGCTTTATACGTTAATTTTGGAGGTTTGCCCGTCTAAACTCAATCTCGGCGCCGGCCGCCTCCGCCCGCCCCGGCGGCTCCGGCGGGACTCCGGCCGCGGCGGAACCCGGCCCGC
>VZTB01007842.1:166978-227447 GCA_013397245.1 Thryothorus ludovicianus | reverse complement strand
GTTCCGCTGGCGGGGCCGCCGGGTTCCGCCGTGCGCGGCGCGGCCGGGGCGAGGCGGGCGGTGCGCCCGGCAGCGCAGCCCTTCAGCCCTCGCCGTCGGAGGCTGTGCGAGCGGGGCGGGCCCGGCCCTGCAGCCACCCCCCGGCACAGGAGGCTTTGCTCTGACGCCGACCCCGAAGTCTGTGCTGCCGGGAGCTGCTGGTGCAGCCCTGCAGTGGTCGGTCCCTGTCGACCATCCTCGGGAGGTGAAGAGCAGGACAGAACCGGCCAAGAAACGTTAAGCAGATGTACTGATCCCCTTCCAGCACGATGTTTCAGGAGTAACCTTGGCAGTCCAGTGAAACGATCACCGGATCACCACCACCACCTTCCCCGCTTTCTGTTTGAGCCAGCTTTGCTAATGGAAAAGTAAAAGCTACAGTATCTGTTGTCATTATCTACTTGTCTTGTGCTGATGCTGATGAAATCTGAAGTTCAAGGAAATATTTACCATTATTTATAGAAATGTGTTATTCTTTTTTCATCATATTTTGCCCCCCTGCCAAACAGAGGAGCTTATGTTTAAGGAATTACATCTCTTTGCAAATCCCTTTATCTTCCTCTAAATATAAACTGTCTTTTAGGATGTCTTCAACTTGGCTGTTTTCCTTTTGTGAGTCAGAGCTAGTGTTACTGCTTTTCATTGCTTGAACAGGCTCCACAGACCCATGACACCTCTCTTAAGAGTTTTAAGAGTTGTTGCTCATGTGATGGGGATCATCTGGCAATTCTGCTTAATGTTACTAAGGCAGACAGAACCTTTTCCAGCCTGAAATACTGGAAGGTGACAATAAGGTATCTCGATTCTCTTTTGATTATGATATCTCAGCAATGCTGTAGTCATTAACCGTAGGGGAGGTCTGTGACCTGCTGTTTCTTATAAGGGAGGAGTAAGCAGAGGGCAGGGAGGTTGTATCTTGCTGATGATGAATTGAGTTAGCAACTCAGGGGTGTCTTTTTCACATCTGTAGTTTCCATGCACACTTTACTCCTGATTTTTTTCTGTAATTCTAGTAAGTTATTTTAATGAGACACTAAGAACTCAAAATAAAATGAACACAGAAGAATACTTGCAGTAGTTTGAGTGCAAGTAATCATTATGGGGAGTTGGGTGTTATTTTTTTTCCCCTCATGCTCTGTGTATAGGAATTTACAGCTTCTTGCTCCTAGGAAGAATGTTCCCCGTGGGGCTGATGTCAGTCTGCTTGGTAAATATTTGAAAAAGTCACTTTCAGTGAAATGTTTAAGGCCTTTCTGCTTGAGGGAATACAGTTACATTGTAGTCATGCCAGCGTAATTTCCCTTCAATTGCTCTTGATTTTCTTCAGGGCTGTGCCTTAATAGTTGCATGGCACCTTTAAAAGTGCAGTAAGGTAAAACAATGAAAATAGAAAGTACTGTAACATTTTGAGGTAGAGTGGAAGCACCATTTTGGAAGTTAGCCCAATCACCATTTTGTGATAGCTTTCTCAGGTGAAGGAATTTGCAGGTGGGAAAAAAAGGCTGTGAAGAATTGTGCAATGGAAAGTAAGGGGTATCTTACCCTTGAGTAAGAGTGTTTGCTGTAGTGACTGAGAGTTCTGTTAACATGTTGATTTCTCATATCTTTCATTTATCTTCAATTTTCTGTCTCCTAGACATGGTCTGGATGGGAACATGTGAAGTCAGGGAAGTGTGATGGTAAACATGGTGTTGTGAGCTATAGAATGGTCAAAGAGAAGTACTTTATGGTTTTTTTTTTCTTCCATATTTATGTTTACCTCAGTCCTGTGTGTATGTGGGATGTTTAGACAGTGAAGCTAATATAAGCCATTTATGAAGCCTTCAGTATGAAGGATTTTTTTTTCCTCCTAGTTGAATATTTTTCCTTTGTGCTAGTTATACTAGAAATTCACTTCTTAAGTAAGATGAATTCATCAGTGGGTACTTGTGTTTGTAGTGTTGTTATTAGATTAAAGCATATGCTTTAAAAAACTTTAAAATACCTTTTTTAAAAAACACAGCTTATAAGATCATATGGGATAAGATGTCTTCTGTTTTATTAAGAATAAAATTCTATGAAATGCCAGTTCTGTGAAATAGTAGCTGTTAGTCTCCTTTGGGGAGAAGCATGCCTATCTAAGTAATAGTGCATTTGTTCTTTCTTTTTTCTTTCCTTATAACTTAATGTCTATTTCCAGTGTCCAGCTAACATTGTAAGCTAATATTGCTAAGGTTGTAAAAAAGTGGTTTTATCACAATTATTCAGATAATATGATGGTAAGACAAACTTGTCTACTGTTTTTAACCAGGCAGAAATGCTGTAGCTAACGTTTGCAGAGAAAAATCAAGTCCTTCAAGGGAACACTTAATTTGCCTAGTCCTGGATTGGTGGTCTCTAGTGATGTTGGGGATTTGAAAAATGGATGAACTAAAAAGCCTTGACATTAATTTATATTGTATCCAGACATGCCAGTGAATTCATTAATACACTTTTTGCTGCAGAAGTTAGTACTGGTTTAACTGTATAGAAACATGTTTAAATTTAGGCTTTTGGTTTGCCTGTTTCTTGTTGTTCTGAGTCCAGACATGCAAACCAGGATGTATCTAGTATTTTATCATTGCCAGGAAACATTGCCTGATTGTTTACAGTTTCTTGTGTAGCATTCCTTGCTTATACAGATCTTTAATTTTATCCCCAACAAATTTCTTAAACTTGGAGCAGAGGAAAATAGTAATAACTATTCAAAACTAGAACTATATTAACAAGAGAAGGAACTATTGGTATTCCTGCCTAAATGATGTCAGAGAACATCTAGGCTGTGGTATGCAGAGAGGGACTCTGCTTTTAGGGGAGTAGGCAGAAGGACTTCCCTCTTGCTCCTTTTTTTTTCCTCCTCTGGATAATCTACTATCACAGAAATGAATGATGATTTCTCAAAAGCAAATGCATTCCTGAAGCTATATATAGCAGAAATAAACTCATGGAATGTATTCACTGGGTAACCCAGGACCAAAAAGAGATCAGACCATTTAACAAAATCATTGTATTCAAACTCTTTCAAAACTGCTAGTATTCTCTTCCATCCTTAAAAACTTTATTCCAGTTGTCCATTTTCTTTTTCCAGTATACATTTGTTGGAGGCCTAGTTGATTTTTGGCATATATTGTTCACTGTGGTGCTCTAGAGCTTGTAGTTGAACATTAAACTGCCTTTTTTCCATCTTAAGCTTAGGCAGACATCCTTTTCACCTGAGGTTTTTGACACAGACGGTGCTGTGGGGCTTCTTTGTCATAAATATAAAAGATTCCTTTGTAAATGGAAATGCATGACTGCAAGTTAGCTTGCTATATTACATATTCCTACTTTCCCTTTCATAATTTTTCTTTGCAGATAGTTTTGGGGAAGGATTCATGCTGTGCTGAAGTGCTGCAGGTCTGGGAGCAGTTTGGACTGTAATGTTCCTGGAAGGATGGGCTGTGTTCTTTACAAGATAGCACTTGTATTGGATTTCTGATGCTTGGAAGACCCAGGTTTCTATATGTGTGTGTTGTCAGTTTCAGACTTTTATATGTAGATAACAGTGGTAACCTACTGTCAGCAGCTCCAAGGGAAAAAATCCCAGATATGAAATGCTCAGTAGCATTTTGATTTCCTTAATAAAAGCGGAGCATTGTGGGAATTCAAGGTTGCTCAGTGGTGCAGAATTCTTACTATTGGCTATGAATATAAGTTGTCAAAGATTTTACTGTCATGAACTGTGGATTAAAGTCCAGCGCTAAAAGCTGAACTTGTTGGTTTTTTTTCCCTACTTGGTTCTAATCTTGTTGTAGACAAGAGAATGGTGCCAACTCCAGGAATCTTATTTTTGTTTTTTATTCTGCCTTTACTGTCTTGTGTAGTTTTAAACTTCAGACACTTTCACTTCATTATCTCTTCCTAGAGATTGCACATGTTTTTTGTATATGTGAAGTTTCTTGGTGTAAAACACGTTGTGTAATTACAGACAGATCTGTTAATAATAGGGGAAACCCTAAGATTATGTGTATCTGAAACACTGAGGATGGAGATACTTTGGAAGACAGGTTTCTGGGTAGGTTTTATTTCTTGTCTATGCATAAAGCAGTACAATTACACATGTAACAGTAATAAATAATAAACTTGGTTTGGATTAGATTTCAAAATAAGGAATTAACATAATTAACTCAAGTTTAACTTGAGTTAAACTGAGCTATGGTTAAGTTATTAAGATTCTGCTCCTGTGGAAATAATTCCTTTTTCTTGATGCATCACCATAAGATAAAACTGGAAATGTAACTTCTGTAAAATTTGATGCTTGCCTGCAATTCATCTACAAAAATAAATACTTATAATTTCTTCTTGCTAACTGTGCTGGCCAACAACTTTGTTATTTATACATTTTGGTTTTGGATTTCCTTTTCACAAGACATTCTGTGTTATGCTTGCAGGCTGTTTCAGAAAACACTCTTAGGTATCTTGCAGATACTTGCTTGGAGAACCAAAACAGTAATTCCTTAGCTTTATTTACAGGTTTCTTTCAGGATTGTTGAGGTGCAAAATTGAAAGGTAATCTAATTTTGTTTCTGCCTTTCCACCTGCTAGTGTATTTAGGAGGAGGGGAAGAACAAACAACTGGTCATATGCGGTATACACTTGGAAAACTCCCTCTTGGTAATAAATAGAAATTCTAGGATGTTCATGAGCTTCCTCTTGAATTGTTTGCCTTTAATGGGCTATTATCTGACCATATCAACTTTCTTTATTCATTTAAAAGGACACACTGCTCAGTTCAACATAGTTAATCATCTATGGAAAGAAAGAAGGAAAGAATATGATCCGTTATTGACAGATTGGAATTGGGCAGTTAGAATGAGTTCCTGTTCATTCATTTATTTCCTTGAGCTTGTATGGCAGGTTCCTGACAGTGTAATAAAGTGTCCAAGTGTTCTGGTGTGCCTAGAGGTTAGTGACTCTTCTATTAGCTCCTCTGTGACTCTAATATAAACACAGCAAATAGTTTTTTGAGGTGGCGATTTGTCAGTGTAGGTTAACAATCAACTCTACTCTCTAACAGCAAACATTTGCTAGTCTGTAGGACTCTGCTGGCACCTTAGGCTTTCAGGCAGCATGGAGAAAGGATGGATGCTCAGAGATGTGCTCTGCTCATGCATAACAATGCAGAGGGGCTTCTTTCTGGCATCCTGGTGGCCATAAGTTCCTTGCTGGTAGGCGTCCACTGCACGTGGGCTCTGCAGCTGGGCCTTTGCCATGGTTTTAACTGAATGATATTTACAAATCCAGAGAGACAAAAAAGTGTCTGGTGTCTTTCTCACAGGAAAGAGCCAATAAAAAACTTGTCAGCTGCCCTTAGTGTCTTTAGGACAATTTTAAAGGTAGATGTTAAAACTCCAAATTCACAACTTAGTTTTGTCGTTTTAAAATCTCAATCTGTGCTGAAGGGTTTGCCTTAAGGAAGCAGTCTGACTTTAAAATACAAAAATGCCCATAAGATCACAGAACTGTAGAACAAATGAGCTTCGATGGGACCTCTGGAAATTCTTTTTTACAGTTTTATTATACCATTCTCTTCAGGAGAAAAGCTGTGTTAAACATAGCTTTTTTTGGACAGTGCTCTCAGGCCCATGGTGTGATTCTTGGGGTTGTCTGTGCAAGGCCAGGAGTTTGACTTCATGATCTTTGAGGATCCATTCCAACTGAGGATGTTCTGTGATTTGTATTGGGAGATGTAGAAAGGAAGTTACAGCTTGTAAATAGAGAGGTTCACTAGTATGAGGGGATATCCAACAAAGAAGACTTCGTTTTGTAAGCAGACAGCTGAGTGAAGTCAGAGGCACATTCACAGATGGAATGGAGTTCTTGGTTACTGAAACTAAAATTTTCCTGACATATTTGTTTGAGGCTTAAATGGGGACCTTTTCAGAATGTGCCCGAGCTATTAATATTTATCTCGATCTGTACAGAGTTTCAGTATAAACCCACTTTCAATATGTTCTTTGAAGAAGTATTATTCTTGACAGATTTTAGTAAAACTCACAACTTAAGAAAATTAATGTGTCAATTATTTATTTAAAATATTGGTTTTACTGTAGCCTGTGTGCATTTGCAGCTGTTCAGAAGTGACTGTCAGAGGAGCAAAGAATGATTCAACAGCATATGAAGTGCTGGATGCTTCCCACATCATTGGTAATGTACGATCTGTATTTGAAAAATGTAACCAAGACTGCATATTTCCATGTTTTAATTTTTTTTTATGGGTGACTGACTAGTTTGACTATAATATCAGACTGAGTTTGTTCTAAGTTAGGGTATTTGGGTCACTTTCAGTTTACCGGGGCCTGAAACACACTTACAGAAATTCACGATGGAAGCGTTTGTTTTGAAGATTCTGATTTAATTCCGTGGAAACGAAAGGCTGTAGCTGACTTCACTGGGACATGAACAGAGCAGGCAGGCGTGCTTTGACCCATAGAGTTGCTTTGTATTTTTGGCTCCTATGTATTTAGTAAGGCTTCAGATGTTCCTTTAATATGTAACTGAAGGACTAGGTAAAGTGTTTCTTAAATGCTGAGACATAGTTACAGTATGTAATCTATTGTTTAAATATCCAAATACAAGATTAGGGATTTGCCATAGGTGATCAGTTGTACCCTGCAGAGTTGTTAATTAACCTACACTTAGACACAGATTGAGTTTGTGATTCAATCTGGGTTAAAAACTAGAGTCTTTTAGTCAGTTCTGCATTGACTTGTGAGTTAATGCTGACTGCTTGGGCACCTGATTATCTTCTGACCTGAGGTGTCCACATTTCCTGTCTAGTCAGTGGAAGGAGTTGAAAGCCTTGGGGGCATAAATCACAACATTGTGGTGTTTCACAAAATAGTAATGACATTACTTCAGTAAGCAGTATTAAAAAGCATGAACAGAAATAGCTTTTATGTGAGTTGGGAGTAAGGCAATACAATTTTGTGACTATTGTGTTAGCTGAAGGTAGCTGTGTCTGTTGGATTACATCTCATTTACACATCTTGACACACCTCTGTCCCTGCATGCCCCAGTTTGCCAAGGTCATACTGAATTGTGGATGGTTCTTTTTCTGAGTCCAGGAAATCAGTTGCATAGGGGTGTCTCTTGAGAAAGCTTTGGGAAGGTAAGCTAATTGATTTTCTGTGAAATTTTTCAGGAGGAAGCTAGGACCTAGGGCCTCTAACTTACTTTAATGATTTGATGGGATCTGAAATGTGACATTTAGTGTCTTTAAAGTAAATTCTTTGTGTCCAATATGATATTTTAACTCAGAGCCCTTATCTGACCAAAGGGTAATGTGACAGCCTTTAAAGGATTAAGAAACCAGTGTGCCTATACCTCGATTAAGGAATTCAGTAGATAGGAGCCACATGTAGGGCACCTTCAGATCCTTGTAAGAATTACTTAAAAGATGAGTTTCAGGTTCTCTTTGGTTACTAGGCAATGTTTCATTTTAGGGCACAAGAAGATGCAATTAAAAATATTAGACTTGAGTAACTTTTAATTTATTTTTTTTTGTTAAACATTATGCATTTTAACCTCCTTAAAAATAAACTTCAAAAATAAGCTCTGTCAACTAAGAAATATACTGGATTTAGTAGTGTCATGTAAAACAGCACTGCATTAAAGTGCCTTTCTTTTTCTTTCGGTGGTGGTTATTGTGAAAGATGCAGCAATGTTTTGGAGTGGGAGTATAAGGGCTTATGATGGTTCCAGATGCCTGTGGGTCGTATTCTACTCCTATTTGCTTCTGTAAAAATCTTCTCATGTATTCTTGTAGAAATGATTGCTTATTTGTGGAAGTGGGCAGGTCTGGGCTGAGGCAAGGCTTGATCCTGTTGTCCTGGGAGTGCAGTAACAGTGTTTCTGCATTCCTGTTCAGGGGGTGATAAGACCATGTTTGCAACTCTGCTTTCTGTTCCTCTCCTCTAGTTTGTTAGGGAGCTGCTTTGGTTTTCTGGATATTTAAGTAAAGGAAACTGGGAATTCTCCAGTAGTATCAGACATGCGTTTCTTTCATGTTTGTCCCCTATGGAAACTTTTAAAGCAGGATATAGTAAAGATGCTGACATAGCTTGTGATTAGTTGCTTGTTTCAAACAGTAATAGCTGATGCTTCAAATCTTAATTTTAGAATACTGACTGGTTTTGTGTGTGTAAGTAAGCTTGTTATTCATTCAAAAGCTAAATTTGCAGGTTTTTTTTGGTTTTTGTATTCCGTTTGGTTAGAGCAGAAAGGGCAGGAATGGATTATCTTTGACAGTAACCCAGGTGCCACTTTGGGTGCTAAGTGAGGCTTCCTTACAGCTCTCTCTGAGCAGTGATCAAGCTGAGGAATGTATTTGTGCAGCTCTGTAACACTGACCTGCTGGTCCCACAAGTGCTTAGCAGCTGCTGAGCACTCCTATACTTTCACGAGCTGGGTGTGGTGACCCCTCATCTGCTGCAGAAGGCAATGATCTTAAATGAGTTGTTCAAGGTGATATCTGTGGTAAAACTAATAATAATACATCTTTCTAGTTCTGCTTATCAGCGTATCAGACTTTTTCTTTTAAGCAATTCATTAAGAAACTTGTAATCAACTCAGTGTGCATTTGAAGTTCTCTTAGTATTAAAATTTGTGAATTTATCCCATGGAGAATCTTGCCCAGTGTATAACAAACATCTTCCCTTTCCAGTTTATAACAAACCTGTTACTACTTAGGTTTCTAGAGTAAAACAGGTAGTCATGTATATGGACTGTTTTTCTGTCTCTTTTATTGTGCATCTGTTGTGTCTTCCTCTGTGTCTGACATAGTTTCAAACATGTATCCTGCGTAGAAGGAAATGAATTTTCACAGGTGGAGCAATAAAAGCCACCCTTGTGAAGGTGTAGTGTCTGGGTATTTCATAGGGAGCTGGTTTGGTGGCCTTGAGCATTTTTTCACTTCCTGCTGGCGACAAAGCTGTAAATCCCAGGTTATTTTTCTGTGTGTTCCCTCCACTATGTGGAGGCAACTATTTATTTCATATTCTTACAGCTCAGGCTTATCTGAACTTCAGGATGTTCCCATGTTTGACATGAATGCTCATACTTATTTTTGCCTTTTCATTTAAACATTTCTCCTTCCTCCCTTTTCAAAAGGGTGGCATGAGGTGGGGCTGACAATTGATGTCTGTTGTGACTAAAAGGGAACCTTGCTTTGCTGATAGAGGGGTAAATATATAGTTTAACTTGCAGTGAGAGGAAAATGCTTTTCATTTCACTCAGTGAGCTGGGCTGAGAAGGGGATAGTAGGGATCAGAAAAGTGGAATCCGCTGTGATATAATGTATTGTAGTATGTTGATGCTAAATAAAATTTTCTGAAAATAGAAAAGAGATATCATAGGACTCTCAGGAAGTGCAGCAGTCCTCCTAGAAACATTTCTGAGATAGGAGGAAATGAGAGTTCAGTACCACTGAAACATGGAGAGGTGCAATGAGTTGTCTTCTGAGGTGTGGGAGCTATGGGAGGTATTTATCTGATTAATGAACCAGTAGCACTGGTTCAGCTGTCTTCCTTGGACAAGGATTATTCCTGTAACATGGTCTCAGTTGTGTCTAATCTCCTAATCTCACTCTTTGTTTTCTACCTTTATAATTTTGTCTGTTTCTTCCTTATTTCTCACAATTTCTTATCTTAGCACCCCTTGTAAGTGATTTTAATCAAAAGGCTGTTCTCTTTCAAAACTTATTTTACAATCCCCAGGGACTTCCTAAGGGACATAATGAATGTGTACTTCCCTGTCATGCATCAATTTAAACATTAACTTTGGCATCTTTGGTCAAAAAATGTTGACTAGAGATTGATTTCCTCTGTTGATAGGTGAGTCTCACCTTTCTTCATGTTCTTATTTCCTCATTTGAGTAATTATAATTTTCTAGCTTATCTTAGAAACAAGGTGACTTTTGGGAAGAGTTATCCTCGAAGCTACCAACTTGTCAGTCTCACTTCTGTGCCTGGGAAAGTCATGGAACAAATCCTCCTAGAAGCTGTGCTAAGGCACTTGGAGGACAGGAAGGTGACTTGAGACAGCCAGCACACCTTACCCAGGGCAGGTCCTTCCTGATCAAGTGGCCTTCTATGGTAGAGTGACTCCATCAGTGGACAAGGGAAGGGCTACAGATGTCATTTATCCTGACCTTTGACATGTTCCTCCCCAACATCCTTCTCTTTTAATTGGAGATTTAAATTCTCTTTAAACTGTTTAAGGAATTGGTTGGATAGTCACATCCAGGGGGTAGTAGGCAATGGCTCAGAGTCCCAAGGGACATCAGTGACAAGTGGTGTCCCTTAGGGATCTGTAACCTGTGTTATTTAGTATCTCCATTATTGACATAGAGGGATTGAGTGCAATCTCAGCACATTTTGCAGATGACACCAAACTGAGTGGTGAGGTTGACACACCTGAAGGATGGGATGCCATCAGAGGACAAACTCAAGGAGCAGGCTCAGGAGCTTTAACAAGACCAGGTGCAAGGTGCTGTGCCTGGGTTAGGGCAATCCCTGGGATCAGCACAGGCTGGGGATGGACAGATGGAGAGCAGCCCTTCCCAGAAGGACCTGGAGGTGCTGCTGGCTGAGGCTGGACATGACCCAGCAGTGTGCTGGAACCAGATAATCTTTAAGGTCCCTTCCAACCCAAACCATTCAATAGTTCTGCAGTTCTGTGACTTACTTTGTAGTTTCCATTTTCCTCTACTTTCAATTCTACTCCTCTTTCACAGCATTTCTTGTGAATTGTGTACTTTAAATGAAACAACAAAGTTATTGATGATAAGGGATGGAAGGCAAGTGTTCTATAAATGCCACTGTGGTACGTTCTGGATCTTTCCACATATGTTATTACACTCTGTGACAGGCTGTGAAATATTCCACACGCATTGAGTAAATAATAGCTGTTATGAATAAATGCTTTTAAATTAGCAGAGCTGGATAACTTGTTTCTGAACATCTTAAAATGAAAAGCTGGAAGAAATGATGATAGAATAAGGAAAGACCTGGAATTATGTTAGATATCTAATTAAATGCTTGCTTCTTATTCTGTAGTGGAACAAAAAAAGCCAATTCTTTGCCAGTGCTAAAGGATCACTGAAAAGAAAAAAGACAACTTTGTAGTGGTGGGTAGATGTTTACCTCAGTATGGTGCTGGCAAGTCTAATATACTTTATTATGTGCAGAGTATTCTGTAATTAAGCTTAAAATTTGAGTGATGTACATTCAAAGGCAAGAGAAATGCATCTGTTATCTTTTAATCTTTCATTGAATGGAGCAATTGATTTCAGTGTAGGAATATCTGCATTGCAAGGTACAGGATGCTGAAGGGCTGCTTCTGGTTGACATTTTTCATTGTCCTAAAATGCCTGAGCACTTTAGATATGGGTAGTATCTCTGTTGTACTTTGAATTTTCTATTGTGTTTCTTTAAAATTATTGGTTAAAGATTATCTTTAATATCCATAATTTGTAAATGATTACATACTTATTTATACCTGAGATCTTTGCTTTTTAAGAGGTGAATTTGCATCTGTGCATAACCACAGTGTTTTGGGTTTTTGTTTTGGTCTTTGGCCTGAATGGACATCTGAGGCAAAAAGATTTTTGGATGGTTTATTAGCAGTAGATCCTTGCTTGATTCCAGATGGAAATCTTTAAGTACTCTTGGAGGTCCTATGAAATTGTTCTTTCCTACAGTGATAAAATAGTCTCTCAAGTATAAATGATGCTAGAATTGTTAAGCTGAGCGAGCAACTAAAACTAATGAGTTGCAAAGAATTCCAAGTATGCATCTGGCTATTAGGGCTATACCCACAGTTTTGTGATATCTTTATTTGGGAAAACATCTCTCACTTTCTTTACTTGCTGTGCAGATGGCCATACAAAAGATTGCTCTTTGAAGAAAGAATGAAACATCAGTAGGCATAGTAGCTAAAAGCACAGAATGCACTCAACTC
Organism: Thryothorus ludovicianus; assembly: GCA_013397245.1. Taxonomy (NCBI): domain Eukaryota; kingdom Metazoa; phylum Chordata; class Aves; order Passeriformes; family Certhiidae; genus Thryothorus; species Thryothorus ludovicianus. The sequence continues at coordinate 215,390 of VZTB01007842.1, read as the reverse complement.
TCTCTTTCTTAGTTTCAGAATCTTTTTCGCTCACAAGGATTTAGAAGCAGCTCTTATAATGATGTAACTTTTGAGAAATTAATATCCTTGTAAAAGCTAGATGAAAGCCTTTCAAGAAGTTGTGAGAACAATGTAGCATGTGCTGTGTGCCTACACTCATGGATCCTTTAATATAGATGCTGGTTTTTAGAGTTGCCTGTCCTTGCAGACATACCTGTATGAAATTTTCTTGGAGAGACAGGTTTTCAAATACTGATAGAACTTGCAGTCCATAACACATGTGTACTTTTCAAATGAAATGCTTTTCTTTTTTCAGCAAATGGAATAATGTGAATCCTTCTTTGAAGAAAAACCCCAAATCCTAAGCTTTCTCTTCCCTCCTTTTCCCCCTGCCCCAAAGTATTTTGGGATATTCACTTTAAAAATGTAGTTGACTCCTCATTTTACCTTTGAAAACTTTCTATAATAAAAAATTTTGATTACTGCAATCCTGATAATATCCCACTTTTTAAAAAGTGATTAGTTCTGTTGGACTCTTGAAAGCATATGAACTTGTGGAAGATTAAGTTCAGTCACCTTAGGGATGAATGACCAGAAGAAATCACATGTAGATTCCGTTTAGGGTGCACTAAGACCCTAATAAAGATATTGTTTAGTGGGTCTCTTTTTTGAAACTTCCCTGCCTATGTGTATGCACTGTGTTTCATTGGTGGCCTCGCTGTACTTGTCAGGCTGAATAAAGGCTGTTAGTTTATATTCTCAGCATCATATATGACTCAGCATCACCCTTGAAATGCATACTGTACATCTGCATTGTTTGTAAACTCACTATTAAAAAACCCCAAACAACTTTTTAATATTTCTTATATCTGCCAGGTCTTTGAGTTCGACCCTTAAGTTTCTGGGTGGGTTATTTTGTTTTGTTTAAAGACTGAAACTTACCATATTCAACCCTGAGAAACTGTTGTGATGGTAACATGATAGCTGATACTTACTGGGTAAGTATGAAAATGTTATTTGCAAGTTGAATGTGTGCAAAATCAAACTGCCTTACCTCTGTGGTGCATGGGAAAATTATTGTTCTTTTGGATTTTTTTGCTTTTCTCTTTTGTTTATACTGTGTTTAATGTATTTTACTAGTGATAACACCTGTGATAAAATGCATGGCTGAATCCTTGCATAATGGGAGAGCTACTGAAATAGCTGTTAAATATAAGTAATTATCTGTGAGGCTTTACTTACCTGTCCTGAAGATCTCTCTCAGGGATTTCTCCAGTTGTTGAACATAATGAGCACAGTCAATCATTAACTTTAAAGATACTTGTGTACCTCACAGGATTCTGTTGAATGTGTGGCACTTAATGATTTTCTTCCTCTTAGAGGAAGACATTTCTCCTTTCTTTTAAGTCTGTCCTGTCACTGTTGCACATTTGTCTTCATATAAAAAGTAGCAGGGCTTCCCTTCCTTTTCTTGTTTCATTCTTAAGTTTCTTTCTTGTTCTGGTTTTACATACTTGAACTGCCTTTCTTTCATCTTCTGTTCCATCCCTTCACCAAAATCATGCAAGTACGAGTGGTTAAAAAGATTATAGTTTCAGCAGGTTGCCTACTCGGGCTACAGCATAATTAGTGTGAAAGCTCAATATTGAAAGCAGAAGATTGCAAAGTGTTAAGCTACCAGCAAAAATATTTGCTTGATATTTTACAAGGTGTAGAATGCCATGCACATTGCAGTAAAGAGTACTGATCACAGAACTGTATTAATAACAGTAATCTGGATAAGATTTTAACAACTCTAGAACAAGATCCTAGTTTATGCAAATTTCCTTAAAAATATTTTCCTTCTGACTTCAGTGTACATCCTCACACTTCTCTAGGCTTGTCACTTTACACCCCCTGAGTAAAGCCATTTTTTATTCCTTTCAGGAAGGAATAGAGGAGGGAATTGTGTTTCTGATGAAGACAGAGCTGTGTACAAGGAAGTACTAGATCTGAATTGTTCTTATTACAGTTGTGAAAAGGCATCAGAGTGGTAAATAGTTCTGTTGTATAGCAGGAAAGACAAATAAAGGACAGTAAACATTTGCATTTGATCTTAAATCTGATTTACATAGTTTATTTAACAAGGCTATCTGCTTTGATTGTAGAAGAGCAGGAACTTTAGGTGATAAGGTGAATAGCAATTTGAGTTTCCATTTATGCCTTCTGCTGGTGTTTGCACCTTGGGCTTACTGGGTGTCAGATACCTTGAAGCAGTTAACATATCTGCAAAAGCTAGAAGGAATACTGTGCAGATTTGAATGCTCAGCAAACATTTGTACATTATTTTAGGAAACCTGACAGGTCTTAGAGTAAACTTAAAAGTCACCAAATGTGCTGGTACATTGAAAACACATCTCCTCAGTGTGAATACAGCTGTACTGGCCTCCTGACTACTGGGAGATAAGATCCTGGGAAGGGTGAGTGCTCCTGACAGAAGGCAGAGAAAACCTGGTGATGTTTGAAGGACCTAGTTCTTTCTGTGTGTGAGCCGTAGTTAGCATTGTCTTTGCAGCACAAGGGAAGAGAGAATGAGGTAACCTCCTTGTGAGAGCTCCAGAGGCCACACTCAATGTGTTTGAATGCATTGTACAAAAAAGTCCTGTAGTTTTCTGTCCCAGCAACAGTATACCCTGGAAATAGGGCTGAAGATTGCCTTTAATGTCTTTGGGGTGTCGACAAACAAATTGCAAATGGAAAAAGTTTACATGGGCTGGAAGGTAAGATGAAAATCATCTTCTTTCATTGTCAATTACAGCAGAAATAGCCAGAATAACATGTTTATTTCAAGTAAACTGTTCAGTGCAGATTTAAAAGCCCTAAAATACGTAGAACCACATTTGTTCATGAAACTTGGGTAACTTGAAGCAAGTTGTGAATGTTGTTCTCCCTTTCACCTACACCCCTCTATTCACATTTTGAAGTTACATTTGGATTGTACCACTAATTTCAGTCATATGTGATTGCAGTGTTGTAGGTTTCTGCCTCTCCTTAAATAAAAATAAGAAAAATGAAATAATTCCTATTCTCATTGAAAGTGTGTTGTTGGGTAAGAACAATAAGAGCATTTTATTTAAACTGTAAAACTGTCCTGGATCTCTCTCATCAAAACATAGTTCTTCAAACAAAACTGAAATAATCTAAAATGTAGTCTGCCTTTATGTGTGAACTAGAGGACACAGGCTCAAAGATCAAGCACAAAGTAGTGTAAACACTTACTGAAACTAAGTTTACATAAAAAGTTGGTAGCAGGTAATTCCTTTTTATGTCTTCTTTAGGAAACACACCCAAAAAGCCAATAAAAGCAGACTTGTATAGATCAGAACTGGTAATATTCCAAGTTATGGCGTTCAGATATAACACTTTGCTCCTAATTCCTTTTTCTGTATCACCTACATAGTACTGCCCACTCCTTCCCCCCTAAAAAAACATACTAGAGATCCATAAATTGGGAAGTTATTTCATCTTTTATAACCAGCTAAATTCATTATCCCTTCTATGTATTCAGGTTGTAGTATGAAATTTGCAGATTTGAATTGCTCAAGAGATTCCTGAAACATATCAAAACAGTAAGCACAGGACAGGAGTTACAGCTTGATGGCATTGAAATAGAGGTGTTGAACAGAGTGTAGTACTATGGTGAAAAAATAATTTTGTGCCTGGATTATCATAATAGTTTTAAAGGGGCTGATTAACATAGAGATGAACCTTTTTTTCTTAAACAGCATAATGATATGAAACATTGCAGTAAGAGATAGACAGATGATTCCTGCCAGACACTAGAGTTACAACTATATTGATAAAGTCAGGATGATTTTTTTTTTAACTTTCTAAGGTGGAGGTGGCAATTCCTCTCTTAAAATATGATTTCTTGGGGCTGTTAATCTGTGCAACAGTGAGACTGCATTTAGAGAACCATTTTCTGGCAATCTCTTAAGTCCACCAAATGCTTCATTGCAAGCAGTATCTTTTAATCCACAAATCAGTAGGTATCAATCCTGTTTATTGGCTTGAGTTTTAAAAGAACATTGATGTCACACTGAAGCTTGCATAATGCCAGTGGTGACTGCCTAATACATGAGATGTTCTAAATTCTAGACTTCACTGGTAAAGCAGATACTGTGCATCATTTTCTGGTAACAGAAATGGATGCTCTTCTGGATACTCTTTTCTGCATTATTTATCATGCACAAGATTCAGAGTGACTGAAGAAGGTCCTTTTGCCTACCATTTTCACCAGTGAGCACAGTAATGTTCATAGATGTTTCTGATTTAGCAAAACAAGTTTATGAAGGTAATTAAAGAAAGGTCATTTTGAAATAGAGCAGGAAGAGAAAGGGCATCTTTCCCTATGGATACTGACTCTGTGCTCGGGTGAGAATGGTTTGGAAATCTGACCTTTGCATATCGGTTCACTTCTTTCTTTTTTTTCCTTTTTCGTTTTTCTTGTTGGTTTAATAGAGTGGGTATGCTGTAGATAAACCCATGTTAACCCCTCTTACAGTATGTGGAGTGTTGTGTCAGAACCAAAATGGGAAGAGGAATCCTTATGTGGGACAGCAGGATACAATTTATGAATGTGAGTTTTGGAATCTAGTCGTTCATTTCTGTATATTCGCAGTTTGCATCTGTTTATGTACTTGGCACAGAATTACCATGCGTTACTTTAGGATTGACCATTCAGTTTTGTTGTTTTTTTTTATTTTGTGTTTTGGAGCATTTTGTATAATTAGACCACCTAAAATTCAGTAACTGTTCATCAGTGAAGTTGATAATATCTTTTGCTGCTTTGGCTTGAAGGCAGAGCTCTCTGCTCATTGATAACCTCTTTGTTTTGTATGATTGTGCTAGAAGGTGGTAACTGGCACCTTGCTTTTTCTTACTGTTTAAGGATGCCTTGTAATTAATATCATTTGCTGTTCCTCAAGGTAACTAATTCACACATGCAGTAATTCAAAGGAAACTGAAAGGAAGTTAATGGAATTTCTCTTTGGCAGTGCTTAGTAAGCATGTTTCATCATCCCAGAAATTCTGTTCAGTCAAAGCCTAATTTTGAAAAGAAGGAAAACTGTCTGTCTGGGACTTGATACAAAGCAAGCAATTAAACTTTCTGCCTAATGACTTGTAATTTGTGTTTGAAAAAATTAATAACTGTAAGGGAAAATTCAAAAGGAGTTAGAATCTTCAGTTTTTCATTTGATTTCAACTGTCACTGAAGACTTGACTGGTTTCATTTCTTCACCTAACCTCTTTTTATGAATATGCTCTGTTTCTGGTTTCCTTCGCCTTTGGGAATGCTTGATGGCTGTCATTGTGGAATTTTAGTTGAGTGAAAAATTACAGTTTGTATGTAAGTGACAGTTTTCAAATCCACTTTTAAATAGACAGGAATTTTCCAAAGTCCTTGTAGATTATATCAATCCCCTTGCAGTGCTTTTAATGGGTCTGTGGGAAGGAGTCCATCTCCAAACATGTGTCAGGGTCACCATTTATCCTTTACCCATTGTACTGTCTGTGGTTTGCTGCAAAAGTGCTGAGCTATCCCACATGGATACGTGTGACTTAAGAGTCTGTTGCATACCTTAATCCTGTGCATCAGCCCTGCAGTTACCTCGTGCTTATGTGTCACAAGCACAGGCATGAACGTGGTGTGTAATGAGGAATGCTCAAGTCAGGGAGGAATGCTTGGCAGAGCAGTGTAATTAAGCATGGAGCAAACAGGGCATGTCCGTCTGTCAAATATGAGCTGTATATTCTGCAGCCAAAATGTACAAGTAAGTGCTCAGCCTTTGGATGGACAGATAGTCAGTGGTTTTGATCTGTCAAATGCTAAATGACAGGGTTATCATGTGCAAATAGAAAGCTCTTATTTTTTTCAGTTTTGAATTTTGAGATTTAGGTCTGTGTTTCTTCTAATGCTGTTCAAACTAATTTTATGCATCAAGACAGGGAGAGTAGTTTCTGATTTTGAAATGTCAGATTACTAGTTTCATTGCTACTTTTTAATGCATTTATGCGCTTCGGCAGTGTTTGTGAATTTGAGGTATTACACAGACACAGCTGAGGTATAAATTGTATAAATGACATTAGTAGTAAGAGTAAAGGATATTAAAACAAGCCAATCAATTGCTTGTTCCATTTATTTATTTATTGTACACTTAAAGTAGGTTTCCTTTGGTTTAGACAGATATAGTAATGACATTTCCTTATTTCATGCCTTTAGAAGGATGTTAACTTGAGTTGGTGTTAACTGCTTATAGAAATATCAGTTGTAAATAATGTATGTTTGAGCTACCCCCAGTAGGGACTGGATTTTTTAAAATGCTTTTGAAACCTATTTTTTTGAGTTTCAGTAGAGTTGAACTTCTTCCTGAAGAAAAACTTCCTCATTCTCCTTTCACCAGAACTAAGTTGATCCATTGTTTTGCTGTTCTATTAGGAGTAAGTCTTAAATGAAATTTTTACCTGTCATTGGTACCAGTTTATCTAGGTTTTATTGATGTTTTCTGCTTTGAATTTCAAAATATTGCCTCCTTATGCAACAGAGAAAGCTGAAAATAATCTGTTTTATCTACAAATGGGTATAAGAGTGCTTGTTTAAAATAGACAGTTGCTTGTCATTTTATATATACACTGACCAAACAGGGAGAAGACCTGTGGAAAATAACAAAGCCTTTGAAATTCAGCAAGGTTTATTTTGAAGCATTATCTCAAAATTTCTCATAACTGTTCAGGGAGAAGTTGCAGTCTTATTTTTTTATATACCCAGCATTTTGAAAGGCAGAATTAAACGATTGAGGCTTGTAGTCTAGTGTCTAATTGATAGTTACATATTCTAGTATCTGTGAAACTGCTTTAACTTATTCTGAACCACCGCACAAATGGCTCAAGGGCTCAAAAATCTGGTTTTTAGTGTTAATTCCACTGTTACGCATATACAATAGCAATGCTAACTATCTGAACTTTTTTTCTTTCTGTTTAGACATGCTTAGAGGTTCAAGGATTTATTTTCTGTTTTGCTTTCAAGTTTACAGACTAGAGTCTTCCTGAAATTCAGATGACTGCCTACTGGTGGCCCATATGGAGCAGGAACTATTCTTAACTGTGAGCGAGACCATTTTGTGCATAATTCTCCTTTTTGGCCTGCTGTATTTATCATCTTACTAGAATAGGATTATGCTCCCAGGATGTTGATAAATGTTGATGAGTTGTAGTCTGAGCACTAATTTCTATTATGCGTGAACTGTTGTATTTGAATAACCAGGAATTTTTATTGATACATATATGATGTGTATGGCTTTCTAATTATCATACTGTTGTTGAAGTGGTTATCTTGTTATCTTGACTTAGAGTGGAAGAACTGGCAAGGCTTGGCAGCTCCTTTGCTTCCTATCAAATTTAGGTTTCTTGCCAGTGTCACTGAGGCAATTTTAATGTGCTCTTATTAGACTGGAATTGCTTGTATCATTTTTCTATTAAATCTCAGCTCAGAGTTTGTCAGCAGGACTAAGTCTGTTCTTGTGATGCTGGTGTTTCGAAGAATGTCATTAGTCACTTTGGCTCTGTGCACTGAGGCTTGCCTACAGGAGGTGTGGTGACTAAGGGAGATGCCACAGTCTTTCTAGGTCATCGTCAAGTCAGGCTGCTGCTGTCATTCTGCAGAAGTTTTGCAGCCCTCCCTCTGAAGATCTCCATCTGCAGTTTTGAAGTCCTTGCTGCCCTTGCTAACCACAAGAGCAGAAAGTTTTTGATTCAGTGGTATAGCTTTTCAGATGCATGTTGTCTTCTTTCCCACTGCTGAGCAGGGCAGTCTCTTGCATAATTACCTTATATTTGAAGAAGAAATAGCTCCAGCTGGCTACTGCTGCTGAATTACTGTGTGCAAGCAATGATTTGGTGTTCTGACTTTCCTTCCCTGTGCTTCTCTATTCTCACCACTTTGCCTGTCCTTTGCTGGTACCTTTTGTAGTAGTCTCTCTCATGATCTGCCATCCATTACTTAAAACTTTCTAAAAGTGAGTAAAATTCAGGTTTTTTTTGCTTGATTCCTTTGGTTTTCATTTCCCTGTCCTTATGAGACTTGGAATAACTTCAAAAGCTTGAGTAAGCCGAGGCTTTGGATCCTGTTTGCTGCTTAGTGCTTGAGTTTACTCAAGCTGGTGTTCCTTGTACAAACATCTGCTGGTGGTTCTAAGCTGATCTTTTGTTTCTCACGTTGGTTAAAGCTGCCAGGTGCCCTGTGAGCTGGAGGCTCCCTGTGGTTGTGGCACCAGGAGTGGTGAGGGTTCCCTGGACTCGGGGCTGCTGGGTGGCCTCAGCCTGGGGCATGGGGCACCTCCCTGGGGAGGAGGTCCAGCCCAGGCTGGGGTGTCAGCCCAGCAGCAGGTCAGGGGGCTGGGTCAGGCCTGCAGAGTGGCACTGTGGTCACACAGGGCCGCAGGGGTGGCCTGAGGCCAGGCTGGGATGTGTGCCCACAGGTGGGACTGCCTTGGGGCCCGTGACCACCTGGGGGCCGGCTGGAGACAAACCTTTAGAAAAGAGTAATGCAGGAATATGGCTGTCATGCCTTATCTTTTCCATACAAAGTAAAGCCTGGTGGTTTTTTATTATGAGCAGGACGTGCTGAAGGAATTAATTCATAAACAAAACATCTGTCTTTCCAGCAGTTTTTTTTCCTGGGATTGGAATGAGTCATGGGTTTGGAAACTGTGCTGGTCTCAGCGCAGTGAGATCACCAGAAGACATAAGGGTTTTTGCTGTGCTTTCCAGAAAGAAAAAAAATATATTGTGAAGTTAGTAAAACTTACCTTCTTTTTACACTTGCACATGGCCACCTGCTTTTATGCCTTCATGATACTGGCAACTGTCTCCCAGGAGAGCAGTTTGCTTTTATTGTCCAATAAAAGCATTGAAGGGACTTGGACAAAACTTTCTATACCTGTAAAAGTTAACAATCTGAATGTGATGAGAGAGAAAGAAGAATGTCAGGAGTGGTGAGGAGCAGTATGTTGTTGCCAATTCACTATTGGCCTAAATTTATATATGGATATTGAGGGAAAAACATTGAGTTGACTGACTAAAAGTAGTCCAGAAATGTTTCAAATAAAAGCAGATTTTAACTGTAAATTGTTTGAAAAGCAGTATTATGGCACTAGGAGATGGAAAATAGTCATTGAAAATGCAGTGTTCTTCTGCACTTGCCTTTTATGAGGTTTTATTTATGAAATGTTGGTTTATTTACCTAGCTGAGTTATGATTTATTTACAGGAAAAAATTGAAGTGACTCAGTGCTTTGACTGCTGCTCAGTCAAATTGAATTGACTCAGTTAATTCCTCCTAATTTTGTAGGAGTTGTGGCAGGTTTTTTAATACTATCTAGCAAGGCTATTGTATCTGTATTATCTAGATTTGGTGTTGTAGTTCTTGAGGTGAGAACAGTCAGTAATTCTGTTGGCAGAAGTGCATACAGTCATATTAGCACAATCACTTTGCACTTGAGCTTTCCTTCCTGACACTTCATAAAATTCTCTAAATTTGATTTGTATGGAAACTGGTCTGCTCTCAGTCTCTTAAAAGAATCTTATATTTGTTCCTTAGCTGCTGGATCCCATGTTTCTGAAATACTTTGTTACAATGGTGGTCAGTGGCTCTCTCTCCATGTCTCTTGCATGTATTCTCACTCTGAGATTCTCTGTCTGACAGTTTCATTAAGCAGTGGGCTCCTGTACTTCATTTATTACTAATAGGCCCTTGCATAGTTTTATTTCCTCTTTAGAGTGTGATTTTCTATGGAAGTTTTAATTTTCAGTTTCTCTTATGTACCTTAATATGTCTTAGATATATAGAAATTGAGGAAGATTTATCCTAAGACTTTTGGAACATGAACAATGACTTTTGTGCTTGGGAAGGCTGTTAGGGCACAAGAGTGAGTTTCTATGTCTTTCTGTCATTCCTTTATCTAGCCAGCCCCTGGCATAGCTGTAGTCCAGCGTGGTAAAGTGTAGTCCTGGATTTCACCACACACACTCCATGGTACAGCCTGTGAGGAACACCTTCATTGCTTCTGAGTGGAGGGGCTTGGCTTCCACTAGCACATGAGTTTCTGCAATAAAAGAAACAAACAATTCAGGCTCTGAAGCAACAGTTTTGTTTTGTTTAGACACTGTATGTGTAAGAAAAAATCAGTAAGAAAAAAATCTTAGGTGCTGAAAAGTCAAGGTTTGACATTCTGTAAGTTGAGTTCAGTGCTGGAGAGGGAACAGCTTTTTCTGCAGGAATCCTCTTGAATCTCTGAAACCTAGTCCGGGATTGTGCTGCCTTCTTCCACTACTCAATTTCATATCCATTGCTAGAGAAGAATGAAGTGTCTCTCTTTCCTGGCTGGATTTGGGTCTTTTGTGGCTGGTGTGTTTTGCTCACATCCTTAGAAGAAACCTTATTTTTCTGACTGGAAGCATCTCTGATGGCACTCAGATGGGAGAATCGTACCTTTTCACACAGTCTCAGCCTAGAGGTCAGTTTGAAGGAGAATTAAAAATTACTTTCATATTCTTGTACCTGAATGAAAAGCTTGGGTATGGAGATATGTATCCTTTTTACCTGCCCAAAAGAGCCATTTTGGAGTAGAATCCATTTTAAGTCAATAGCCTTGAACAATGGGTTTCCTTGTTTTTACTGAAAGTCACTAAGTAAGGATAATGTTCAGTGAAGTTCTCCACTTTGCAATTGTTTTGCCTGGAAATGGCAAGTTAATATTTATTAAAAAAATAGTATAACTGTACACAGACTACTGAACTTTCCACTACCACTATTTCACTTCTTGTTCACAGAATAAACTCTGAGAATAAATGCCAGTTCCAGGAATTGCAACATATTTTATCAGCGTGTGACAGAAGTAGAGTTCCTCAAGTGCTGTGTAGGAAGTATTCTCATTTTAAAGTGCAGTTAAAAAGCACCAGACCAAAGCATATAACGCATATCCCTACATATCCTTGACCATATCTGCAATGCTGCAGCAGGTAATTCTAATCTTCCTCATCTCCCCTGGGTAGTCTAAAGATTCAGCCTTCCTTACTGGTATTTTCTGCTGTCGTTTTTTTCATTGTTGGGCTGAGTCTCTCTGCCAAAGAGTGCAGAGGACTAAAGTCACCAGTGAGGTGCTGGTAGGGCATGCAGGACATCACAGTTGAGATGTAGTGTGAAGGCAATAGGGTAAGTAATGAGAGACAGAATACACTCCTGACATTTTCCCCTCTCCCATTTTGGTTGCAAGATGTCATAGCAGACTCTTGCATTTTGTCAGTGGAAGCCATTTCTGGGCACATGAAGGACAAGAAGGAGAGTAGTATGAGCCAAGGTGGTAAATTGTGCTGGACAAATCTGCCTTCTCTGGTGGAACACCTTCCTAGTGCGTGAGGGCAGGCTTGTGGAGGCTGAACAAAATCACAAGATATATACTCCCAGTGCAATGTACTTCTCTGCTGATGTCATCATAGCATTTTGAGAAGTGGGACTTTGTCCCTCTTGTTTTTATAATAACTTATACTCAGTTTTTCTGGTAGAGCTTGGGTTCTTTCTGCTCTCTGCTAGGAGGTGGCTATGTTATATGGGTTAAAGAAGTTTTACCCTTTAATCTGGAATGCAGAGACATTTTTGTTAATCTCTCCTGGTAAAATAGTTCATTACTGTGTCACTTGCCAAATGCTTCTAAATCAAGGGCCTCTTGTGCTTGGAGTTATACTTGATTTTTACTGGTATTTCAACAAATCTTCTCTATGTGTCGTGTCCCCTCTTCACTGGAAGCTGGGATTGCTCTCAAGTGTCTTGACTGTAGCCATACTGTTTTGACAGACATATATTTGTTTCACATCTTACCTTCCTTGTGCCTGTGCTGATGGTGGCTATCTGGATAGCTAGTCCTTTAAGGGAGATGCAGTGAGCTTCTTGTTTATTATGTACTTAATGCTGGCAAAGTGCTGCTTTCAATGTGGATCAACAAGCCAAGAAATAAGCCTTAATGTCAGTTTCTCAAAGTGTGTTGTTTATCTTAATAAGTTCTTATATACCTTAAACATGGAAACATATTTTAGGTGTTGGAAGTTGTAAATATGTATTGTGAATTTAAAGCCACCTGTGTAAGTTCTTAGGAGTCTTTGCCTGTCCTGTTAGCCATTATGAAATCAATATGTTTGAAGTAAATTATCAGAGTGATAAAGTCTAATGAATGGCCAAGTATCAGATTATAAAGTCATGTTTATTTACATAGTGACAGTGTGAAATGAAAAGTAAGGTGAAGCTTGGTTGAATCATCTATGTTATTAGATTATTAACCATTCTCTTTTAATGTAGCTGATTTCTAGATGGGTGATTTTGAGGAATTACAAGTCTGAAGATAATGCTACTGATATCTTTTATGAATTTTATGCTTTTTGTTGTTACTGTGTCTGCAAAATACATGAAAGGAGAAACCTATAGCAAAAAGACCACTTGATTTAACCTAAGATGTACTTATAAAGTTTTCTGGGTGCTATATGTAAGCAGTTAATTACTGAATTATGGAATTGCTTTTAACTACTTATGTTGATTGTTGGATTACAAAGGCAAAGTAGTTTAATAGTTTTAAATAAAAGATGGTTTCAGGATTAGTAGAGCTTATGGGTCCTGTTGGGTAAAGAAAGAAAAAGGTAAAAACTGTGCAGAGGAGTCTATAAGTTCATTGTAACAGGACATAGCATTGTCACTGAGATGAGTTTAGAATTCCAAAATAATAAAGTTTAAGAATGTCGTTTTAGGGCTTGGTTCTAAAGGAATGTGCAGATATGAGGGAAAGGTTTGAAGAATGACTTAACCTAGTGAACTGTAGATTACTGCCAAGAGTAGTGCATATTCCTCCCACAATCTCACTGTGTTGATACTGATGTGCAGCTGCAAATTTTAGTATGGATTGAGTGTTCTAATGAATCAGGAAAATACTGGGAGATGAAGGATGTTGACCCCTTCATTTGGTAACACCCCACAGTTTATCTAGCATGAGCCACTACTGAAAGGCTTCTTTTGGTTGAAGACAGGACTAGATTTATTTCTCTGTGAAACAGTATTCCTGTATGTAACTGGAAATTTCTGTCCTTGAGTAACTGGGCGAGTTGCTATTGTTGTGTAGTGGTGGTTAGGTTTTGCACTGGTGGAGGATTTTCATAAGGCTGTTTATGCTAGAAAAAGAATGATACATTTGAGATAAACACATCTGTATCTACATGAATTTGTTTTCTATGCTGCACACCACAGCCAAGGCTGTGTGGCTGTCAGTTGTTTTCCTTTACCTTTATATTCGTCTTAGTTAAAGATGGAATATATTTCTTCCTGTTGCTAGTGCAGAATGTATTTGTGGAATAAGTGCTTTTTCTTTTGGTTGGATGGCATTTTATCTATGGGTGTGGCCACATAAAATATGATGTGGGTTGTATGAAGTTGATTCTGGCACAGAATTGTTGCAGAGGATTTGTTGCTGTGGACTTTGTCAGTTACTATGCATACAAATCTGATAGGGGAAAATTAAAAATGACACTCAATTTTAAAATGTATATTTCTCATTCAAGTGTGTATTTGGTGCTAAAATTACCTTTTCATAGATCTGTGAGGATATATTCAGAGATGTTATTTCAGGGTCAATAGCTGTGCCAGCTCCTTAGACAACGTAAATTATTAATTGTAAAGTTGCAGTTGACATTAAAGTTGGAAGGGTGTCATTGATTTTGGGGTCCATTTGGTGTATATTGATTGTACATTGGTGTCTTCTGGGATTTGCCTTAAGGAAGACATACATTGTATATTTTGTCATGTATTTTGTTTGCTGTTTGTGTTGGTGTTTCTTAAACAGCCCTCTGACATGTGGAATGGGTAGGTGCCTAGTGGCTATAAATCTAAGTTCTGTGTACAATAAGCCTGGAATCACTCCTAAACATATGAAGTGAATGATATAGGGGGTTTGTGGTGTATTATCTTGCCATGTCCCTGCTCCCTGGACAGGATGCTTCTTAACAAATTGTAGGTGTTCCTCCTTGGTCTGCCTTCTTATGCCCTCATATTGTATTGTCTTAGTTTCAGGCATGCAAAACAGATCTGATTCTCCTAATATTTTCACTTAAAATAAATGCATTCCAGTCTCTCTCTTTCTTGGAAAAGTGTAAAAACACATAATAGAAATAGAGAAGGATGTTTTTTGTTTGCTTGGGCTATCTAGGTTACCATAATTCTTTCATCCATCATTGTGCTATCATAATTTTGTTATCAGAATTTAATGTAGAACTGCAAAATGTCACTATGTGCTTTACAGGTATCCCATACCTTGATTAATACCACACTGATCTGTAAGAGATACTAATCTAAAACTTAATGGTTTGCCCAAATCCATAAACCTGATAAAATCTTCCCCATCCTCAGGAAGTTAATACTTGTTCCCTGCAAGGAGCACAGAAGGGAAAGTGGTATTTTATTAATTTTTTAATTTTTATTTTGAAAGAAGACCCTCTTGTTCCCAACAAGCTATCACTTGACAAAATTCCTGCATTGCCATCTCCATGTTTGCTAGAAACTTTCTAAAATGGAATAATTCTGTCACTGATCACTGCTTGCAAATTACTATGAAAATAAATAAGGAGGACTTGAGAAGAGAGGACAAAAGCCAATAGTTTTTTTTCTAGGTTTTTCTCAGCTTTCTCTGAGATTGAACAGGCCAATTATTAAAAAAAACCCAACCAACCAAAGACAAAAACCCCACAAAAAACCCCCATAAAACTCCCATGTATTTCAAACATACACAGTCTGTTTACAGTTGTGGTTTTCTTAACTGGATTCTGTCAGGAGAGCGGAGCTAAGCTAGCAAACATAGTGGAGGCTAGAAGCTGTGGATGACATTTTAAATCATTTCTGAGATGGTAAACATCCCTTCAACAAAACATTGGATCAGACCATTTTATTGTTTTTTCTAATTTCTTAAGTTTGCAGAACACTCCGCAGTTTTGCAAGCTTTGTTGAACTCACCCATTTTGTGCTGGAAGATTCTTGGAAAGAAGTATGCAGCATGTCAGAAATGTGTTCAGGTTGTGTTATTTGCCAAAAAGAAAATCGTAGTTGTTTAACTGCTGCAAAGTATCAGGACACTGCCAACAGATGGTTTACTACTTTTAGATAGCGTTTGTTTTCCCTCAAGAAAAACATTCATGTAGTAGCTCATAGAGGTGTGTCTGCTCTTACAGAGATTTTAATATCCCCAGAACCACTCATATTTCATTCTTAAAAGCATCATGTATTTTGCTAGTAAGTTATTCTTCTTAGGCATTTGATGTGATTGAAAAAAAACACTATTTATACTTATCAGGGAATGTTGATTCACCTTAGATGGATGACATAAAATGCTTTAATACCTTCATGTTACGTTTTATTGTCTTCTTCCAATGTATTACTATGCTTTTGTACTTTTCCCCAGCGCTGAAGTAATATAAAGGAACTTTGTTTCTTTTCTGATGTGGGTGTTGCAGGTTGCAGTTTAGAAAATTGAAAATATGTAGCCTGAGAGACCTGACTTTGTTTCTCCTTCTCTTTTGTGATATTTAATTTAATGGATGACTGTACGGTGCAGAAATTTGCAACTTGTACCAATATCAGTTATGTGAGGGGGAATGGAAATGGGAGATTTGTAAAACCTGATTTCAGAGCGTACTGAATTATACTAGTTGGAGAAGGCAAGTGGAAGAGTACTATGTGCCAGCTGTTAGCTCAAACAGTTTTGTGGGGTTTTATTTTTTCTTTCTTTAAAACACCTTCTGCTGTTACTGTCTCTCTGGCAACCTGTACACTAAATCATGGGTCCATTTAATGTGCTTTTTCAATTTTCAGTACTTAATAAGTCAGAATCTGGTTCCTGTGAGATGTCCTGGCTGTGAGAGTAGGTGGTGTGAGTTAGTGTGTTGTAGTTACGGGTGCTACACTGCAGACATAGCATTTCATCGTGTATTTTGTAGATTTCTATAGGCAACAGATTGCAATGTAACAGAGCCAGACTTATAACCTGACTTTTTGCTATCCCTCTGTTTAACCCAACAGGTAATGGAGTCAGTATACCAAGAAATTTTATACTATCTTGAGCCCCATTTGTTCTTATCGAGGAGAAACCCCATATGAACTCCTATTATAGCACTTTTTAATAAGTTTGGTTCTTTTCCAAAATCATAACTTGCTACAAGTTTTGTCTAGATTGGCTCCATGCCATGTCTTCAGTCAGTGGTTTCTATATTTTATGAAAGTACGTGACATTTTGGGTTTTCTCTTTAAAGTGCAGTTTCATGATCCTTGTAAACTAACACTGCTGGGTGCCCATGGGAGCCCTAATCTTACCACCTGCACTTCATTCCCATGTTCTGACACACAGCTGTAGAGTGCACTGTATCAGGGAGCTTGATCTGAGTAAAACCAAAACTGATCACTAATTTTTTTAGTTAGCTTAAAATTGGATTCATTCCAGTCTAGTTCACTGCACTACCACAGAAGCATATATGCTGTCATAAGGAAGAGATGCACAAAAGGAAATCAATAATTTCTGCCAGTAAAGTGCTTGAGGTGGTCATAAGTCAAATAAGAAACAACACAAACTACTGAAAGAAGCTCTCCATGTTCTAAACTGCAGTCCTTTCAAATGGTTCCCCTTTCCTTGCAGAACATGGCTGCTCCTTCTCACCACTATTGTCTAATTTCATATTTTTTGTGATTTTTCTTTGCCAAAATACGGACAAACGATTGAACAAGCAACAATAGCTCAAATGCAACTTCAAACCCGTTGATTTGGGTTTGTGGTAAAGTATTAGGCCATGTGAATAAGCTGGAACTGCTTTAATAGTGCCGCTGGTGCTGTCTTGTGATGTTAGTCACATTGACTTAACTAAGGAAATCGGGTTCACGTGAAAGTAGCATAAGATGTAGGAATACAGAAATGATTTAGAAGTGTATTCTAAGCAGTTGGTATCTTTCTGGTTCTTACTGAAGGAGTGAAAGGAAACTGTGTTAGGTCTCAATTTTAACAATCCAAATTGATGGCATGCAGAATGTACCTCCTGACTTTGGGTGGGTCAATATAGAAAACTGTAAGTGTTGAAAGATAGAATTGGACTGTAAAACTGTGTTACAGTTAGAGAAATAGCCTTAAAGCAGCAAGTACAAAAATCCCATTTGAAGTTGGAATAATTAGTTATTTAGATGTAAAACATCTTTTTTTGTTCTTCTCCACAAAAAGATTGAAAATCATGATAGATGTTGAACTGAAGCTGTTGTGTTACTGCTTCTGACTGTAAGATCCTATTACTGTGTACTTCTCCTCCCCTATTTTTTTTCTTTGACTGAAAACATCTCATGTTCTCAGGCCACACAGTATGGTAGCCAGTATAGTCTTTCCTGTTTCTTTTGCTTATTCTAGGAGCTTTTGAGAGATTCAGTGATTTAAAGAAGGCTTCTTCAAGATTTCAGTAAACAATGCAGATAAATTACCATAATCAAATAATGTCTTGATTAAAAACAAAGTTAAGGCTTGTATTTCAAATTTATAGTATGTTCTGCCTTGTGTTGGCCTTGGGTTAGGTGGGCTATAATATAAAGCTTCACTTAAAAGACAGAAAGAAGTTAATTCTTAGCATGTAAGATTCAAGTTTTGCATTTAGGAGCTGCTGCTCACTGAAGTCTGCTTATGTCCTGTTTAGCTTAATTGGGCAGTTTATTTTATAATTACATGTGTAACTGAAAACACATTTCTTGTTTCTAATTTGAATTGCTGTAAATACAGTTCCAATTTTGTAAGTTTCGTATCTTGAAAGTAATACATTACTCCAATGAACCACTCTTAGCTGAGAGGTTATTTGGAAAAATAAATTTGAAATGTGACAGCCTACCAATAACTCTAGAGAATGATTGGGGTTTTTTTCAGTAAATACTTCTAAAAGTTGTAAACCCAT
The DNA here is from genome assembly GCA_013397245.1 of Thryothorus ludovicianus. Lineage (NCBI taxonomy): Eukaryota > Metazoa > Chordata > Aves > Passeriformes > Certhiidae > Thryothorus > Thryothorus ludovicianus. The sequence goes on along the minus strand of VZTB01007842.1, from coordinate 197,355 downwards.
GTTAGTTGGAAGTAATAGAATTTTTTCTGGCTGCTGCAGTGGCTGCTTCTATTGTCCTAATTTAAATAAATATCTTCCAAGCAAGGTTAGATTGGAAAATAGAAGGATGATGGAAGATGATCTGATTTATTTTTATGTTCAAACATTTTAAAGAGTTGACCTTGACCGTTTCAGAACAAGGTTGATCTACTGATTTGATCCTTGTTTGCAGAGTTAATTAAACTTGGTGTTATTCCTCTAGGATAAAGTTACGCTTAATAAATGTATTTTAAACCAACTTTTAGAACTTGTATGTTCTAATATTTGTTCTTTAAAGATTTATAAATTAGTTGCCTTGGGTTTTAAATGATTTTTTGCTTTTTCCAGACTTGTACTTGCTGTTTGAGATGACAGCAAATGCAGGATTTTGATGATCTATAATATTCAAAGCAGTTTAAACACTTCAGCAAGTAAATACCAGGCAACTGTCACAATAGCAAAAGCTGTTCTTTTGGCAGCAGTGTCTTGCAATGATTTCCTAAAGTCGATGTCATCTTTCAGAATAGTGGCTTTATTAAAAGCAGATTTGAGTGCTTGCTAGAGTTACTATTCCAAGAATAGTTGGTTGCTCAGATGATTTCACACTGCAGGCAGCATGTCAGTGGTTAGCCTGTCCTGTGGGCCCATCCCTGTTTGTGATTAAACTAAAGATCCTTGAAAACAGCAAGGTTTAGCATACTGAACATTTTTCCCTTTTTTTGGAAACTGTTACATCCTTTTCCATCTCTTTCTTTGTATTGTAATTTACTCCTCTTTGAATTCTGTATGCTGAGGATTAGTTCTCCCAGTTCTTTCTGCATATCTATACCCTCAACAAAGATACTGTAAATCTTCTTTTTTCCACTTCTTTGCATAGAGTCTAATGAAACATGTGGGTGTAAAGATAAATTAGCCATTTGCTGGCTGTGTGCCTGAAAACAGTCTGAGATTCTGGCTGACCAGAAAACTGTCCAGTTTGGTTTTTTCTTGTTATTGAACTTGTGATATCCATTCAAGATTCAGCTTAATTATTTTGGTTTTATTTCATCTTCTTTTTAAGAAATTGCCTTTAATTGCTGTCCCCTCACATACTTCGAGAGGAATAGTCAGCTGTTTGCAGAGGGAGTTTTTAGTGATAGAAATATAATGGAGAAGGACTGTAGTAGAGAAAGATGTGAGAAGATGCAAATGAGCAGCGCATTGCAGGCACTTTTTCAGATCCACACAGGAATCTTCCCTCTCTGTGTTTCTTTTGTGTGCTGGGGGCACAGTGTAAATGCTGACATCCTGTTCCATAATGCTATAACAGAAGGAGTGAAAAATTGCAGAAGAAAAATGGGGTCTTTGTTTAGCCAGAAGCATCGTTATAATAATTTCAGTGGAAGTAAATATATGGAACAAAGCATGTGAGATAGGAAATGTGGTCTCTGTTTCTAGACTCTGAGGTTTCCTGAAACCTTTAAATTCCCCTGCATCAGAGGGGTTAATGTTGCAAGCAGTAATGCAGTCTCAGAGTGCTCAGAGATCCTCCAGTAAAGTTTCTTTAAGGCATTTTATTTTGTATCTGACTAGAAATGGGAGGAAGAAGTTTGTGTTCCAGTGCATGAGTTCATATGGACCTTGAGTGGAGACTGCTGATGGTTTGAATTTGTCCTGGAATGTGCACCAAGAGAAAAGAATTTTTTTCATTTTATTGTGCAAGGAAATATGCATATTCATATGTATGAACTTGTGCATGTACAGGCAGTGGTTTGGGGTTTTTTTAATTAAAAGAGGTATTTTGTTGGAGAATGGGGAAAAAATGAGACTTACTCATGTTCCTTGAAGTCTTTGGTTTTTCGGGGTTTTTTTAGTAAAACTGCCAGAGACTATTATCTCCACTTGTGAAAACAAGGAGCATTGGAAGATTTTACTTATTCAAGCAAAGGTCTTCTGCATACATCTGCTGGTACATAGGGAGAAGGTTGCTTATTTGAATTCAGCCGATGATTTTTTTACCTATGAAAAACAACTTCATCTAAACTTTATTGACATCTCAATCTCAGAAGTCTGTTTGTACACAGGTTAGTTATTTTCTTCTTTAAATAAATAGGCTTCTGTGGTTTGTGTTAGTGTCAGTTTTCACATCAGATTTGGCAGTTGGGTCAAGTACACACTGTGTTGGATTAATTGTTTGTATGTGGCTTCTGAAGCTGTTGTCAGCCCAGGTTTGGGAACAGAAGGATCACAGTCTCCGAGGCCAGGAGTCCACACTTTAGCTGGAAGTTCCAGTCACAGTCCAGGCATCTACTGTGTCTGTGTACAGCTTCTGGTAGATGTATACAAAACCAGCTTAATGTCAAAGCCAATAGCAGCACGCAGCAATAAACCACTAACATTTTATGATACTGTAGGTAAGAAAAACTTGCATCTTAATCCAGGAAGCTTTTATGTCCCTGGGTAATCTTTGAAGTCATATTTTATTTTACAGTCCATGACCATTAAGAAAATGTCTGAAAACATCAATTCAGCAACTCAGTTGCAGAATTAACAGCATCAGATCATTGCAATCTTGAAAGCACTTTTTCAATTGAATGTCACTTGAGTGTATTTTAACCTGACAGCATTTCTGTATGTTTTCCCAAAAGACTATTAATTGAAAATTCTTTAGGACCATGGAGGTTTGGGTTTTGCAAAGATTATCAGTCTCTATCTCAGTCGGGAGGAGATCTATGTGTTTAAATCCATAGTTGTTAAGACTGGCCTTGAATTTAAAAAAAAAAGAAAATTAACTCAAAAGCTAGTTACAATGTCCCAAGAGTTTAAACGCTGGTATGATGTACTCTGCAAATATTTCTGTTAACATGGAAGAAGAGATAAGTATGTGATGAATGTGAAACAACACTTCGTTTTTTCACAACTTTTTTCTAAGTAACTACTGTGTAAATTTATTCTTTTGATTCTGTTTTCATGTTGATATTTCATTTTTAAAGGATAGGTAACTAAGATGTCAGGAGTTATGGCATCACACCTTGTCAGGAGCTATACATTCTTTGATCCTTTGAAATTTTTCTGGATTTTTCTTTTGATGAAGACAATTTTTAAATGCAATTCACTTTTGTAAAGGTTCATGTAAAATGACCTGATGCTAAAACGTGTCAGAATTCAAATTCCTCTGTGTTGGTTAACTGAGGTATACTGTTACAGATTATTTTGGCACAGGATTCAGTTTGCATCCCAAAATTAGCAGATGGTGAATTCGGTTTGGACTAAGTTGTGCTCACATGCATGTTTTTTTAAACTTCCCCATTTTTTTTAAGATAAGGGAATGTCATAAATTGTGACAACAAAAAGTTGAGACTGAAAATGTTAATATAGTTAAGACAGTATGCACATAAAAAATAAGGGATCTGTGACTCTCTTGGTTTCATAATCTAATTTGACTATAGTTTATTTATGTTTTATTTAAATTATGGCAAATATCAAATGATCCCACAGGCAGAATTATCAGGTAGTTCAGGCCTGAGTATAATCATCTTCATACTAAGAAAGCTAAGGATGTCAAAACCATCTGTCAGCTTGAAAGTCTTAGTAACATAGAAACGTGTAAATTAATGTCTGTAATGTACGTGCATTGGAGTGTCATTATATTGGAACAATTAAAGGTGTCATTCAGCAGTTCCCATGAATGGGGGCCCATGAATGTCACAAGACATCAAAGTTGAACTAATTGGAGTTACAGCTTACACAGAGAGCCTGTTAATATCCTCTCTGAGTTCTCCTCCTTTAGTTAGGCCCTTCTGTAAACTGCAGTGAGGTTTGTTTTTTGGGATGTGCATGACTAAGCAGCTGCCCTCTTCCCTCCCTGTTCTCTGCAATAATTTTTTCCTCTAAGAATGTGTATGTCTCTCCTGAGACGAATGTCTCTCCTAAGTCAACTGTGCTGTTTTGTTACGAAACGCATTGAGGAACTGACCTGGGTCAAAATTACCCGGCACAAAAGTAGAGGTGTGGTTTTGTCTGCGTTAACCCCGATGGTGTCTCTGACACAGTTTCCTGTGCAGTTGCCCAGTCAGTAATTCCAGAGCTGAGGGCATGCGGTGCTAAAGCTGCAAGAGGTGCAGGAGCTGGAGCTGTGCAATCAAGTGCTGTCACCAGGAGCAGTGCTCCTGTAGGAACAGTCTCACCAAGTCTGAAGCTTTCTGTGTCTTCTGTGAATGTGACTTCTTGTGTGCCAGCACAACCACGGTGCTCCCTCCCTCTGCCTGCCCTGTCTATGTGGGACACAGAGCTGAGTTTCCCTCAGTTATCAGAGGGGGAATTAATGAAGCTTTTATGCTGCATGAAGTTAAACAGGGTGTTTCTCTGAGAAGATACTTGCAACATACTGAAGTGTTGGTGCTTCTGCCCAGAAAAAGCTAAGCAAGTATAAGTAAATTTAAGAAGTGTGGAGAACAACTTCAGTGAAGGCACTTAAATACTTTGAAATTCTGCCTTCAATAATATGAAATTATTTTCTAAATGCTTTGCGACATTAAAAAATTTCTTTGAAGGTCAGAGTTTTTAATGCTCATATAAGTTTAGTGGACTTTGATATAACTTAAGAATTTCTAATATTGTTTTATATTTATGATTTTATTTTTAGAGAGCAGCAGCCTGCTATACTTGTGATCTACAATGAATGCCAAATCTGCAATCAGCAAAGAGATTTTTGCCCCACATGATGAGAGGATGCTGGGGGCTGTTCAAGTGAAAAGAAGAACAAAAAAAAAGATTCCTTTTCTAGCTACTGGGGGTCAGGGTGAATATTTAACATACATTTGCCTGTCAGGTAAGTTTAATAACTTTTGACATTCCATTATTTGTTTAGCTTTATCACTGATTAACTGATTAGCTGTTGTCTGTAGCCATAAGGAGCTGGGTGATTCCAGTCTTCATAATATAGTGAGAGAATTATAGCACTTACAGCTTTTGTCTTGAGGAACCACGTGCTCTAGGCTATTTATATTTATATAGGATAATAAATTGAACAGGTGGTTTCATTGTTTAAAAACCCCTGGGTGTTCTCTTACAGCACAGCTGCAGTGTATGAACAAGTAGAATAGTTGGTAACAGTCTTTCCTTAGTGAGATTAAGATATTTCTTAGAAGGATGAACTTTTCAGGACATTAAAGTTATATACAATGTAATTCTGTGTGCCATGTTTCAATGTCTGCCAACTGACCGTGTGTGTGAATAGCTTTGGTATTTTAGTGTCATTTAGTCACTTACGTTTTTAGGCGTGTCAATTACTCCCTTTGAGTTGTGTGCATCTTGGTGGAAGTACAATTAATGGCCAGAAGAAATGTTCTATGACTTTAAGAAAAGTGTGATTATTTTTGGACTAAATGAGAGAATTACATGGACTCTTTAAAATTGTGGTGTTTTTTTTTTTTAAATAACATTAAAACTTTCAAAGCATAGGAGGTAAAACACAGTGACTCTACTACTGTTCTAGCACATCACACATCTGCCCAAAAAATGCATGTTTACTGAGTGTTATCAGATGAGATGTTATTTAAATACATATGTACAAATACGTTAAAATACAAGCTGCAGAGGAAATGCACGCACGTACTGAGGTCAGTGAGATAAAAGAGGAGACCTTTCATTTACAGCTGAGTATTTTGCTTGTCATTATAGGATCATAGAATATCCCAAGCTGGAAGCGACCCACAAGGATCATTGAGGCCAGCTCCTGGCCCTGCATTTTGGTAAACCTAAAAATGGCACCATGTGTCTGAAAGCATTTCCAAATGCTTTGTGAACTCTGCCAGGCTTGGTGCTGTGACCAGTCCGCTGGGGGCCTGTTCAAGGGTTTGCACACCCTCTGAATAAAGAACTTTTTTCTGATACTCAGCCTAAGCCTTCCCTTAGAGAGTTTCATGCTGTTTCCTCAGATTCTATCAGTGGTCATGAAATTGAAGAGATCAGTGTGTGACTCTCCTGAGGAGGCTATGGACCACAATGAGGTCTTGTCTCAGTCTGCTGTTTTCTAGACTGAACAAGCCAAGTGACCTCAGCCATTCTCCCCACATACAGAGCTTCAAGGAAGGATTTAAAAATTGATCCTCTAGGCTGTTCCCTAGACTTGTGGTTGGGATATTCTGTTTGGATGTAAGAACTACATGCTTCAGTCTTGTCAAGGTGTAGAGGAAACTAATCTAGGCCTCTCAACTCTTAAAGAAATGTTCAAATCATTAATGTTTTTAAGCAAAATTAAACTCTTCTTTCGGCAGTCATATTTTCCAAATTTCAGTCCAATTTTTTTCCTGAGCCTTCCTGTAAAAAGCAATCATGTTATAGGTCTGTGCAGTAAGTTTTGGGATACACAGGTGTTTGATACCCATGTTCATGATTAAATGTTAGAGATGTGATCGTGCTTACAATTTTCTCTAGGCTTACTATTCAAGAGGTGGATTTTTTATTTCTTTTTTTTTTAATTTCCATTCTGTAAAACTTTGCCCTCCTTCAGCTTCCCCACGCCCTATCTGTATGCATCAGTTAATGTGGATTTTAAGACAGCGAATGGTCTTGATTGCATTTGTTGTTTTACTGCCACTGCATGAGTATGGAAGAAATAGTGAATGTCCTAAGTAGAGTTTATCACTTATGATAAGGAGAAGCATTCAGGATCTAAATAAAAATACTTTGTGGCAGACACTGAAAAGCTGCATTGAACCCTCACATGTGGCTCATTATTCATGCGGTTTTTCACAGATCTGAGACTAGGTTTATTCCTATACATTTATAGTTTATATTATGAGATTACAGTATGACTGGTAATATTATTCCAAACAGTCTGATCAGAAAGATTATGCAATTCAGGAGAGTCAAGTGCAATTAGTTATTTAGTCAGAAATCAAATCATTGAAAGCACAAAACCATTCATTGGCAAGCAAGTGTTTCTGCCACTGTGTTTAAAAGAAATTGTGATGAGGATAAACTGTAATTTTTGACTATTCTTGATAGCTGTGAAGCAATAATGGTTTTAGATGCAGCAAGAAGTTGTTACAGGAAACGTTTCTGTTTAGTTAGGCTAAGTTAATATGGGCATGGCAATTTAGCTGTGCCTCAAACTGTCCAAGATGGGCTGCATCTTGTGACAACAGAATGTACTTGATTACCTTCCTTTTTTGGTGTAATGTGTACAGTGAAGCAGACACAATGGTGGCTAGCTCTGGATTTGTATTTACTTTTCAAGCAACACGTGCTTTAGTGCTGAGTGTTGCAACCTCTTCCCTGGAAATGCCTTTATCAGCCTTTGACTCTTACCCGTTTTTTGCCAGGTTCGCTATGTATCCGGTAAACAAAGTGACTGGAATATCTCTGTGTTCGTAGTTTCTTGGACTAATTCAATTTGGCCTTTGTTTAAAGGAATTTGATAATTTACTCTCTAGAACAGAATTTGTCAGTTGAAAGAATAGAAACTGACTCCTTATATCCTTAAGGGATACAAATATTTGTGAGTATAAACCATCTTGTAGCTTCATCCAAGGTACAGTACAGAAAATGAAACATCAGCCACTGTGACTTCTACTTACTGCTCACTTCGTAACTAAGAGTTATCACAAATTGTTATAACCAGCTAAATGTTAAATGTTTTCCCTTCAGTGTTGAACTGAAGTTTGGTGTTAAAAATACATTCTATCATAGTTGTTGTTTATTTGAATTTCTGAAAGCATGGATAGGGATGCTGAGCAGGGAGAATGCCCTTAGGCCTCCGAGATGGGACAGTGAACCATTAAAAGAATCAAAATATTGAGCACAGCAAGATGGGAGAGTAAGGGAGATTCTTCCTTAATATTGGTATTTGAAGTGTGTACTGTTGGTTTTTTTTTTTCATTTTACAATATTGGATACTGAGGAGTTGGTTAGACATAAGCATTAATGCTTGAAAAAGGTACACCTAAGGTCTGTAATCTGAAACTGGAGCAGACTAGGTTAAGAAAGCTCTAGCAAGACTGCTTGACAGCCTAGTGGAAACCAAGCAGCTGGGTTACCTGCAGCTTTCTAGCACAGCGTTGGAGCTAGCCAAGTTAAACTGGCAAACAGAGCCAAGACAGATCTTTAAGGAGTTACTTAGTTGAAGAACAGCAAGAAGGGAGTAGACAGATGGGAAACACAGAGGTGGGGTGGCTGTAGGCAGAACAGAGAAAATGTACACTGGGAGTTTTTGCAATGTATAAGAGGATTTAACACGGAGAAAAGACAAGAAATTCAAAGCTGAAAGTGGATATTTATCACCTCCTCCACACTAGCAGACCTACTGAGAGTTATTGGATCAGGTCTAAGTTTTAATTTTGTCACCATTGTCTTATGTAATTGGAACATAATTGTTTAAAATAGTTCTTAGCCTTATTTAGAATTCTGAATTAAGTATAAAATGCTTAAATGGTCACTTCAGAAATATGGGTCATTGGCCTACTTGCTTGTGCGGAGTTCTGTGTGTGTTATTTCTTTGACATTATTGCTACATTTTTTAAATAACTTCTGTTATTTAAAAAGATTTTTAATGTCATAATGCATTGGAAATGCTCTGGTTTGTATGTATGGATGTTGTGTTGACCTTCCAGAATTAAGTATCTATTGCACTTGTGGTGAACTGAATGCTACACGTGGTTGCTTTTGAACCTGAATTCTTGTGTGTCATAACACTCATTTTAGTTGCACCAATGTTGCTAGTCCTTCTGCTGAAAATCTTGGGATTAGAGTGTAAAGCTAAAATCTTTTAAAACCAAGAGTGGAGCATTTTCCCCCTGTGGTTATGACTTTTGATAGTGTTCTTTCTTTGCCATCTTCAAATTAAATTAGTTCAGGGCTCTTTTTGAATGGCTTTGATGCAGAAATAGAATCTATCAAGAAAAGCTAAAAGGAAATGCAAATAAATCATAAGAAACAGTACACAAAAATATGGTGCATATGCAGAGGGAGAGCATGTTGGGGTTTTTCCCTTCTGTAAAAGTTAACCTTATTGACCATATCACAGACTTATTCAAAAGATAGAGAGTCAGTAACATAGCTTTTTGCATTTGCCACAATAAGCTCTTGACTTTTGGGGTTTTTTTTACTTCTGTTTCTAAGTATACAGAGGCTTGGTTTATGCAGTTAAATAGTTCTGTGGATATCCTCATTTGTATGCTTACAGCTGATACCTAACCACACCACTCAACATGAGCTTTTGTACTTTGATATCTTGTCTGTAATGCCATAGTGTCATGAAACTGTTTTTCCAATTACAAATTTGTTGTTCCTTCCATAGTGGCTGCTCATGCAATGGAGTGTTATCCAGGAATGACCTGTCTCTTGTTGCTTTGAAGGTCACTTGATGTGGCTGCCAGAAACTGGCCATAATTTCATGGGGAGTTCAAGGACAGGTTAAGTACAATTGAGTTTTCAGCATGATGGCTGAACTGAAATTGGGAAGTAGTGAGAAGGAACATGTGTTCTTATTTTCCATTTAAGTTTTACCAAAGTGACAATCTCACAGGATTTTTTTCAGAATTTTCTTATTGAAGAAAACATCCCATTTTCAGGAGCAGAGGATTCTCATGTTTCCTTTTCAGGATGTGAGAAACCAAGTAAATGTCATTTTCCACTGACTTTCCAGGAGAATGCTCTATTTGTCTGCCCATAGGGTTTATTTATTTATTAGTGGATATTTTATGGAGTGGGTGTAGAGGATGGTGGTGGTATTTTCCCCTCTCTTTAAATGTTGCGAGAATGTTACTTCAGTGTTCATCATGTTCACTTTCAATCCAACCCACTTAGATGTCAGACTCTACTGAATATTTGATGATTTATACAAAAAGTCATGACTAACTCATGAAGAGATTTGGTCAGCCCAGAAGAGCACACCAGCCAAATGGTGCTCTAGTCTTCTGCAGGCTCTTACCTGGACAGCATTTTGCAGACAGCTGCAGGCCAGTTGTGGTGCTTTGCCCAGTTCAATGGACTCAGACTGGATCCAGACCCAGCTGAACATCTGGGCACAGTCTGGGATGTTCAGCAAGGGCTGAACAAAGTCCAATACAAGTTTTGTATTGTGTTTTGTTGTGAAAAATCAAATTTTTTTTTCAGAAGTGAGAAAAAAAAGAAACAAGCTTCTTTCTTTGCTATCTTCTCTTGGTAAAGGCATCTTTAAGGTGGAGGTTTAATCATCCAGGTATCTGTAGGGCAAATAATGTCTAACTCCTCTTGCTGTGTGCTCAGTGACCTATATTTACTGCTTTAAACTGCCATAAGTTTGATAATGGAAAGCACTGATGTTTTTCGAATTGTTTTATAGCATGGTTTCATTCATGTGCTGTATTATGTGTGTCTAAATGAATATATATTAAATGTACACATGCAGCATATAGCTTCTAGTGCTAATATTAAGCTGTCAAAACATAATTGCCTTCATCTCCTTAAAATAAATTATTGTGATACTGAATATAGTTCTTAACCAAGATTCTTCTCCTTTCTTTGTCAGAACATACTTTGTCTTTGTTAGGTACTTCTGGTATTTTAATTCGAGTTCTCATAAGGAATTTTATAACCTCAAATATCAGTTGCTCATAATGATAATAGATTTCAAATTCAATTTTATGAAAGAAATTTAAAAATCTTATGTTAAGAGTCTTTGAAAAATAAAACTGGTGCATTTTGAGTGGAAGCCAGATAAACCCTCTCTTCTTCATTATTGATCTTTATTTATTGAAATAGAAGAGGGAAAATGATGAACTGCTTTGGAGGGTAGGATGCATTTATTGATTATATCTTTAATATGTCTTGATGCTCTGATCCCTCCTGGTTCTGAGTTGTCCAACATAATGTAACCGGGCCTTTTCCACAAGAATTTTGTATAGGAGGGCATCTTGTTACAGCAAAGCTACAGAATTATGTATTTGGAAGCAATTAGTCATAAGATTAGTGTATTTTGGTTTGCTTTTTTATTCTCTGTTCTTAAGGTGGAGAAGGAATATATGTGTGCTCCTGTGCATCCTCCCAATACCGTTCTTAATGTTATTCACACGCAGAAAATATTTTCTAAGTTGCAAGCTGAAGGTGTGCAGTTATATGTCTGCTGGGTAGCGCTTGTTTTTTTTTTCCCCCCACAAATCCTTCAAAATAGGATTGTGGCAGGTTGATAAAGCTTAACAGTTTGCTGTGCATCAGTGGTGTTTCCCAAAGCTCAGTATTGCACCCAGTCCTGATTAATATCTTTATTTATCATCTGGATGAGGCGATCACGTGCATCCTCAGACAGATTACAGACAACACCAATTTGAGCAGGAGTGTTGATCATCTGGATGGCAGGAAGGCTCTGCAGAGGGATCTGGGCAGGCTGGATCAATGGGCCAAGGCCGATGCTGTGAGATTGAACAAAGTGCTGGATCCTGCACTTGGAGCGCAAGAGCCCCAGGCAGCACTGCAGGCTGGAGACAGGGCAGCTGGGAAGATGTCAGGTGGAAAAGGATCTAAGAGCACTGGCCAACAGCTGGAAGAATGTGCCCAGAAGGTCAAGAAGGCCTGTATCAGCAATAGCATGGGCAACAGGACCAGGGCAGTGACCCTCCCTTTGTGCTCAGCGTTTGTAAGGCTGCACCTCAATCCTGTGCTCAGTCCTGGGCCTCTCACTTCAAGGAAGATGTTGAGGTGCTGAAGCATGTCCAGAGAAGGGTAAGAAAGCTGGTGAAGGTGCTAGAGGGTAATTCCTGGGCGAAACAGCTGAGGGAACTGAGGTTGTTTAACCTGGAGAAAAGGATGCTTCCCTGATTGTAACATCAGGGAAGATGTTACCACTCTCAACAACTGCCTGAAAGGAGGTTGTAATAAGGTGGAGAGCAGCCTCTTCTCCCAGACAACCAATGATAAGACAAAATGGCCTTAAACTATGCCAGGGAGGTTCTGGCTGGACATCAGAAGGAACTTCTTCACAGAGAGGGTCCTTAGACACTGCAGTGGACTGCTCAGTGTGGTGGTGGAGTTACTATCCCTGGAGGTGTTCAAGAGAAATGACTAGATGTGGTGTTTAGTGCCATGGCATAGCTGACATGGTGGTGATCAGTCAAGGGTGGGACTGAATGATCTGAGGTGTTCTCCAATCTAAATGATTGTGTAACTCTGTGAGCACTTTTCAGTTTTATAAAATGATGTGTCAGTACACAGAATTTCTGTTACTAATGTTGCTTTCAACTCTACTTAGACCTGATCTCTTGAAGTTGCTTTTCCTTCTGCCTCAACCAGATAAAAACTTCTTGGAAAGATTTCCAAAATCTCAAATGAGGTATCTTGGAAAAATAAGAAAAAATGTGAGCAAAACAAAGACATTGAAAACTTGATGGGAAATGTGAGGCATCAGATCTGTTTATTCAGTCATATGTGAATTTGCAGTAATTAAAATGAATAAATTCAATATTCATAAATACAAAGCTGGTTTTGATGCAGCAAGTTTTTATGCTGCTTGTTGGCCCATTTATCATAAAGGAAGCTTGATGAGATTTGTAGTTGGACTTCATGGCCTTTTTCATGAAGGTATGCAAAATTTACTGTGAAAATTGCTACACTAAGTAGTTATGTTGCAGACCTCCTAGTTCCCCTCCATGTTCAGAAAATAATGAGGGCTCTGTAGACTTTATCCATTTATTGTAATTACTTGTGCTGGGTAGTTTTGTATTCCTCAAGATCTGGCAGCACCTTACTTCAGAGGCGATGTTGTGTTCCAGTGCCGTGTTTTGCCCAGAACTTGGCAGATGCTTGCATCAAGTTTAATGCCAGGTTAAAATGTTTGCATGTCATGATGTCTTTGGAAACAGTTTTTTCATTCTTTGTCCAAGTGAGGCTTTTGGCAGGGTTTGTTGCTGTCTTGTTTGTGATGAAAATGCAGAGCTGTAAAGTAAAGCGCTACTTAACATATTTCCATGGTAGCTCTCCCTTCAAGTTGGAGTACAGCAACCTTGCACATAAGACCTGCGTGAGTATCCCCTAACTACTAGCTTTGGCAGAAGCTATTCTTTTGGTACCATAACAATTAAAACTGCTGTTTTGCTTTGCAATAGGATTATTCTGAACAGTTTTATTAGTTTTTGTAGTGAGTGTTATTATTATATATTATTATCCTGACTCACTGCATTATGGATTGTTGAACTTGAATCATACTGGGCAAAAAAACATCTCGAATGTTCCCTTGACCTTGCATTTCAGAAAGCATTTCTGTTGACTGCTGTATAGTTCTGCTCTTAGAAGTAATACTATCTTGTGAACAAAACCAGAAGTTCTCTTTCTCCTTGACCAGTGCTTTCTGTATTACAGACTCTTCTAGTAGATAAACATCAGATTAAAATCTTATCCTTTTGTAGTACTCCATGGTGTATGAGTCAAATCCTGTAAGTTTTCACCATACATCTGGCCTTTAAATACTGTACTATGGAATAATTTTCAGTGCAGAGCAGCACATAAGAAGTACTTAACAAAGGAACTGCTAAGCTGATTAAAATACTACATCAAGCTTCTCTGTCATTAGGTAGATTTTATTGTTGCTTTGACAAAGAAAAAGATGGATAATACAGTTCTGATGTCTAAATATTTTCTGTTTGGGACTTTAATCTGTAAATAATCTTTTTTAAAGCAAGTTAAATTGTAAAAGAACAGATCATAACTGATGTTTGATTTTTCTGGTGTGTTTTGCCCTTATTCCTCCAGTTTATGCAAACTGCTGCCTCTGGAACTCGTATGTATCAATCAAATAGCAAGTAACACCTGAAAAACACAGTAGGGAGGGAATTAATTAATGGAGTCTGTCTAATCTTCCCTCACTGTTAGAATATCTGAACGTTGCAATAAAAACAAGCTCATATTCTCATGTGTGCATGTATATGTGCTGCTGTGAACAAGTGCTCTGCATTTACAACAGGCATTGTTTTTCCTCCAGCCTACTTACATTTAGACTTTTAGTAACTTGTTTTTGTACTCTGATTATGCATATCCTAACAAGAAGGAAAAAACAACATATGAAGGGTGGGGAGGCTGGGAGAATATAAACTATGTAAAGTTTTGTTGGCCTTGTATCAGGGAGGAGCCTACTCATTAGTCCAAGTTAAAACAATCTCTAGTAACTGTTTAGCTGGAACAACTTCATAGAGAAAGTCTGGCACACCCAGTCAGCTGCTTTTCTGTTCATTAGAGCTCAGCAGCACACAGTAACTCAGCAGCCTCAGGGAATGACAAAGTTATAACCCTACAAATTCTGTAATGTTAGTTTTTTAAAGAAAACTTCATTTGGGTGAAATTTTTAGGGGCTGAATCTGAGAAAAGTTTATAACATTGTGGAACATACTTGTTAGGCAAGGGAGTTACTTGGGCATTTTTAGCCCCTAATTCTAAACAGTTATTGAAGACTACTTTAAGCATTTAATTCTCCTTTCATATTGGCTACCTAGACCTGTCTTCAGAAGACGGGCTCAGCTGGAAGGGAAGCTGCAACATAAACATCTTGCTGGATGAAATAACTGGTAAATGCTTTTCGTGGATAATATGATATCAGCCCCTGCTGTGTTAGTTTTCTTAAATCTGTGCCTCATGTCACTCTGTGGAACATGGTAGTAGTGGCAAGAGCAGTTTTCTGACTAGATCAATGACTTAGAAGAAAACAGAACTGTTAAAAGAGCATTCTCTTATAGCAAAGGAAGTGTTTACAATGTATATTTAAAGCATTTACACAAAGTCTGCTTTTTCTGAGTGAGGCAAAAAGTTGGAAGCTGAAATAAACAAAAGCCTTCAACCTCCAGTTGGTATATTTATTCACTTGCATTAATGACAGACTGCTAAAGAAAACTTGACTGTTAAAGTGTCTGGGAATATCTAAAGTTGTCTAAAATACTATCTGAGAAGATTTTAGGCAGCTAAAATTCATTGAATTTGTTTCAAAAGAAAACATCCAGGCAGAGAACTCTTAAAAGTTTTGGAATAATGTATGTTTTGTTTTATTTTTGTACTCACATATCTTGATTTCTTTTAAGAATAGTTTTCTTAGGCTTAGCACACAAAGGTTTACTGTACAAATATGCAGACAGTCCTTCAGCTGTACCATTTGAGGGAATGCTGCTTTTTTGCCCAGGGTTCAATCTGTAGTGAAAGATAGCTGGGAAGCAAGAACAAAAATTGTCTTTTACTGTGGGGGACATGAAATGGTTTTGAGGAGATGCTTTGAAATTTTTTGGGAACTGGAAAAAGGGAGGGTTTTTACAGTGGCATTAGGAAGAGTCTAAACTGATAAAGTACTGTGTGTATTGACTGATAAAACCATTTATGTTTTATTCATTTGGATTCACCCCTAAATCAATTTTTATTTTTTACTTTAAATTTAAAAACATTTTTTCCTGTCATCTTCTGTTTTCCCATGACTGCCTAGAGATTAAAAAACTATAAGTAAATTTGCCTTTAGATTTTCTGTTGTATTTTGGAAGTATTGAATCCCATAATCATTTCGGTTGAAGATCTGTAAGATTATTTAGTCCGACTTTGACCAGTCATCACCTTGTCAGCTGAACTGTAGCACTAAGTGCCATGTCCAGTCATTTTTTCACACGTCCAGGGATGTGTTCTGTGATCTGTGTTCACATCATTCTTAGCCATAAGTGAGGGTTGTTTGTGTTCTAGCTCGAACCTGATGTAGCCTAATAAAATATTTTTGTGCTTAAGTCAAATAGCTTTGTTCTGGCCAGGGAGAAGGGTCAGGAGGGGAAGAGTAGAACAGAAAGAATCAACACGTGTGACTACACAAGCTGGTTGAACTACATGCTCCTCTTGCCTCTAATGATGTATTGGAGCATGATGTTGCCATTTTGCAAGTTAAGGCTTTGAGTCTGTACTGAGGTACTGTGAGGACTGAAGTATGTCATGGTTGTGTTTGTCATCCATGTGATGAAAAACAATTTTTCATTAAAGGCTCTAATTGCCTTTTAAATATGATAAAATGTTTCCTTGTTTAGTCATTTTTCAGTCCTTGTGTTACACTAATCAGAGAATGGCAGAACAGCCCAGGTTGAAAGGAGCCTTAAAATAATCATCTGGTGCTGCCTTTATTTGTTAAATCATATACTAAACAAAACAGTGCGTAGTGAGGCACTGGTGTTGTTCACACAGTCTGCTGGAATTATCCAGACCAGTAGCCTAAACAAGAAGAAATGGTGTCAAGAATAGTTTTAACCATTCATTTAGGTAGGTAGCACAGTCTCAATGACATGAGTGACCAAAGATGTACTACTGATTTGGAGTCAGAATTTAATGATGTGTAGAAAATCTTGTAAAAAGTACGTGTATCTGTGACTTATCTACTACTCTGCTTTTTCTATTGTCTTTATCCATAACCCATGGTTTCTCACTGTTCCAGTTCAGTCACTCCTCTGAATTATTTCATATGGTTCTCACATCTGCTTTATGTGGACCTGCTCAAACAGTATTTCTTTTTTTCCATTTCCATTCTCTCTTTAAAAAACGCCTGCATAATTTAGGGCTATTTCATAATGTCTTTCCCCATTTTTCATATCTGTAATGCCTTTAGAAGGTGGAAAAATGTTTTAAATTCCCTCTTTGTGTGTGTAGCTCCTATTCTAAAACAAGTCAGTTGTGGACAACTTCTTTTAGTCTTCTGATTTGTGGAAGTTTTACTTTGGAAAGGTTCCTGTTTGTTACTTCTACTTCTAAAATATTCCTTATTCTTTATGATTAATTGTATTATTTAGCCATGGATGTTGATTGTTTAGAGAAGTTTCAGTCACTAAACATAGTTGTTTCACTTCAAGTTAATTCTTGTTTTAATTTTGCGCACTTCCTTCCTGAATGTGAATATTCACTAGTTAACAAGCCATTGTCCACTTGTCGCTATTTCTGCTTAACTCAATCTCCAGCTGTCCAGCTCTGTGCAAGGATCTATCGTTTTTTGAAACAAAACATAACAGTAATGCTCCTTTGCTTATGCCAAGTTCATCTGTTCCTAACACACACTAGTAATGTTGCTGGTTGTTAACCTCATGCGATTATTCCATCTCCTTTTATCTTTCTGCTCTTTTTAAAGAATCCACTTCCTAGCTTTTCCATCTTGCAGTCAAGCTCTTAATTTTCAATACCCCATCTACTCTTTTGGACCATATTTTTGTTTTTCTTTGGTTTTCCTTTTGTTTCTAGAATCCTGCTGCAGCTGTAAACCCAGGCTTCCGCTATGCCATTTCCATGAAAATTTGATATGCTATCACTTGGCTTCATTCCAGGTTCGGGAGGAATCACTTGGAGTGCATAATTCCTATTTTTTACTTTCCCTGATCACGTTGTCTTCAGTTGGATGTTTGATGTTTCTGGCAGATTTTGTGAACTCCATGCTTTCTTTTTTTAGTGATTGTCCAATAGGAGATCTAAAGGTGTTCAATTGATTTGTGTAAAATTTGATTAAAGCAGTCCTAGGAGTTGCTTGTCAGCTCTGTGCAGGAAGCTTCTGCACATAACAGGAGGGCAGAAAAACTGTTCCTAAAAAATGATTGGATTATTTTTGGCCACAGAGGTAGGTTTTAAAACTATTTGAAAAAAGTAACAAGCTCACAGAATAGTGAAGAAATAATGATTACTAGAGCAGCCTTGTAGAGCTGTATTTTTGTCTGCTAATGATTGTTTATTAGGACACATTTGTATGGATGGAGCAGTGGAAGCGACTGGGTTGCATTCTTTTAAATGTTTGGGATTCAGCTGTAAACTCCTGTGATAACTAGTTGTGCTCTGACTTCCTTATCACCTGTTCATGTGTGTTATTGTCCCCCTCTAGGAAAGCTTTTTGGTTTTATTGTTCATGCTTCATTCTCTTTTGCCTATTAATCTCAATGAAAGACTTTACAGCCTCTTCAGTTTTTTTTGTCCTCTAGAAGTACTGTCACATATAACAATTAGTCTTATTATATTGTCCATGTGTTGAGGCTTAAGTAAACATGGGAGAGAGGAAGACAATGATTTCAACACATACACCTTCACATGTTATAAAATTAGCTTTAGACCTAGTTCCTTTATTTGTTATAAGTTTTCTCACAGCATTTCTTGCAAAAGAATACAGATAAATATTCAGTCATATGATGACTTCATTTTTTCCTCATACTTTATCTCCAATAATCTGACATGTTAATAACACAGTTTGTCAAATATCTGCATGTATATAGAAAATAGAACAGAAGAAATAAAAATTCTTTGAGCTTTAAAGTGCTGCCTAAGCAGACAACTTAATTTAAATCGTAACATGATCAATATGAGGGTTGATATTAAAACTGTTTTCCTAACTATAGATTTTTTTTTTTTAAAGCATGGGGTTTGTTTCATTTTGAGCATATTACAAACATCTCAAGATGTAGATGGAATTGATATTCAGAAAATTCTGAAAGCTTAATATAGGCGCATGTAACTTTGTCAGGCTCTTTCGTGACTATGTGCTTTATCTGTCAAAGCAATCTGACTCAGAGTACACATAGAATTTCCTAGAATAGGAGTAACTTGACTGACATGTCCTTTATTTTAAGATGTTATTTTTACTGAATCAGTAGTTTCATAATCTAGTTATCAATATTCTTGAAACAAAGGCAGTTATCACCAAGTTGCTAAGTGACTATAAGCTTGCATAAGGCGTAATCAGCACTGTAAAGAAAGGGGATAGACTGCCCACTTCTGATGTTTCCAGTATAAATCAAGAATTCTTGTCTAACTTTAAAGGTTCAATCTTTGATACTGATGTGACTGTGACTTGTATGGAATATAGTTTTATCTTACTGGAGAGTGAGTACCAAAAGATATGTTAGAAGAACCCTCAAATCATGATGTAGTTGATTGTAGGATTGCCTTTCCACAAGATGTGGGACTTCCTTATTACCCTAAATGTTGGCTAGTACTTAGTTTTGTTTTTTAAAGCAAGTGGAAGCAGGATCTGTATGAGGTACAGACGTCTGGAAGTGTCAGGGAGAGCTGATGCAATGTGTGCTCAGTACAGTGTGCAGCCTGCAGCATAAGGGTGCTGCTGTGTAACTCCTCTGCTGGCACCTGCTCTCTGGCCACATCTTCTTAAGCACAGAATCATCAGCCACAGGTGAGTGAGGCTCAGAACCTCTGGGGCACGTTTTCATAGATTTGGTATTTTAGCTTCTGGTAACGATAGTATTGAAATGGAACCTGGATTAAGGGACTAACCAACATAAATTAATATGTGCCGCAAATAAAATCATTCACTAGAACTGATGATAGCTGCAGAACATCCAAATTGCATTAAGAAAGCCATCAAGATAATATTTCTGGACATTTCAAATGCCACAAGAATCTAGTGGAGTTTCTTCACCAATATAATACAGTATGAAAATAATGAACAATAGAAGTAGTTACAATCATAAATGGGCTTATGTTCCTTTCAAAGTTGACAGTAATGAATTGAACAAGCAAACTGAGGCATGTAAAAGGAGGTTGATGTGCTAAACTGATGTTTATCAATAGATGCACACCATGTGTTGATAAGGGTTAGAATCTGGAAGAGGTCATAATATTAGAGCGGGAAAAGGTGTTTCTTATGGATATCTCAAAAGAATTGGGTGTACTTTGAAAGGAAATGCAGAGTGATGTTAGCCCTTTTCATATGTGCACCTTTGGGATTGTTTTGTTGCTCTGAAGTGCAGAGAATGTTCCAAAATGACTTCGTTGTCTTCCTCATCTTGTGGGTTGTACCAGTAATGCTTGATGTACAATTGATTGCACTTGTGTAATCTGTAAAACCTCGGTTACAGATTAGCACTGTCATAATGCAGTAATAAAATTTAATGGTTTTCTGCCTATGCGTTTCTGGGGTTTTTTTAACTCTACAGTGTCATTCATGTGGTAATCAGTCATGACTGTGTCTTGTTTGAATTACATATTCTATAGGATCTCTGTGGGTAGCATTTGTGTAACCTTTCAAGATGCAGCTGCTGCTTATGTTATTGAATCCTTTTCATTATGTATCCATTACAGAAGGATAAATAAAAATAGGTTTAATAACAATGGCAAGAGAATTCTACTGAGTTTGGCATATACAGATGCTATTTGTATAGTCTTGTGCTTCATTTTGTGTTCAATTCTAAAGTTCATAATCATTAATGCACCAAGAATCCACTGTGAATTTGCTATATAGTTTCTTAAATTAAATTTAAGACTGACCTTCGTAGGATGAAAGAGTGACTTAGTAAAGTCTGAGGTTCCTATTAAAGCTAACTGATTAGTATACTATATTGGTAAAGGAAAGCCCTGAAAAGAGATATTAATCTGAGAGTAATGGTTGTAGGTACAGTATAAGATTCTGATTTGAAAACAATCTGTTAAAGAAATCTAATTATCTTTAATAGTTAGGGTGTAATGATTCCTTGCTTGTTCCTGGATAAATCTTAAAAATAGAAGAGCTACCCCTCCTGCAAAACACTACCTATAATACCATACATTTTATAATTTCTAAAGGTACAACACCTTCTGAGACTTGTTCAACAAAGAAGTTGGTCTGACCTGTGTATGTAGAAGGATAAGGAATTACAGGAACTTGAAGTAGGCTGGTATTTCTCAAAACAGCTAGAGGCAGGGATGGAGGACAATTGAGCCAAGTATCAGTATGTTTCTACTCCAGGTGCTTGAACTAGCTAATGTTATTTCAGGCCGTGAGCTTTTGAATCCATGTTTACTTGCTTCATTGAGAGAAGCATGTGCCACTCCGATAGCTCTTTATCTTTTCTCAGTGAAGTAGCACTTGGGTAAGATTTTTGTAGTATTGTGGAGGACTCCACGCATTCTTAAACAGAATTCATGTGTTTATACATGGAATTTCTAGACAAATACGTGTGAAAGAGCACACATTGATCTTTTTCAGTATTCTGGTATGTAGCTCAAACTCCTAGTCTCATCAGTGCAACAAATACCTGCAATGTTAAAAGTCTTGACCTTAGGTGTAGGAAAGACTTTAGGGTAGAAAAAGGGAAGGATGTATCTGAAGAAACCTGAACACAGGGCAGGTCTGTGGCTTAGATTTGTTCTCTTTTCAGCTTTCTAGAAATTGACTTGGTTTATGAAGAAAATCCTGAAATAATAGCCTTGCTTGATAATGTTGAAATAATTGATCTACAGTAGATCAGAGATACTGAAGTAGAATTTTTTACAAGCATACTCATATATTATGTGATAGGATTAGGATATCCTGTGAAGTTGTGGGCGCCCCATCCCTGGAAGTGTTCAAGACCAGGTTGAATGGGACTTCGGGCAACCTGATTTAACCTACCCATAGCAAAGGGAGATGGAACTAGGTGATCTTTATGGTCTCTTACAATCTAAACCATTCTAAAATTCTGTGAACTAAGTGTGAGTATATTTGTGCTTTAATTTGATTTTCCAGATTAGAGTGATTTATCTTCTTACCCTGATTTGTAATTAAATGCATCTGGTGGATCCCCTTTAGGCATATGTGAAATACAGTATCTTAAGCAACTTCATAAAGCCATGTGTTTGCATCCCTATCTGAACAGCAATATCTCTAGCAATAATCCAGAGAATTTGCCTCAGCATTAATATAGGTACATTAGGTGAATTTAGTAATATATCCACTGGTGCTTATTGTACTGGTAGTTGTAAGGTTTTAATCATGCTGTAATTTTTTTTTGTAACTGTTACAATCAAGTTCTAATTGGCAGTGCTGCCATGGGAAAGTGTACTTAGTGCTCTGTTGTCAGTGGTTTTGTCAGAGAGAGAAGTGTCTGGCTAATGCAGCAGTAAAAGATAGGTTGGATGTAAAACATGAACAAAGTTCGCATGTTGTTTATTTTAACGGTACCAAATTGCACGACATTATGTGCTGAATTGGAAGGTAGATAGGATCCTAAGGCAAGAGGAATTATTCTGCAATTGCATTTATAAAAATGAAGGAGTTGAGTTGCTTGATGATAGCATCATATTTTACTGTTTGCTAATACTTCTAATCTCGTATATTAAGCTGTCATAATTTCAGATAAAGTAATTTGATAAAATATTTAAATTAATTAAATGTCAGAAGGTAGAGTTCAATTCATATATAGTATTTTGAAAAGTATTTTAGGAAATACAGGTCAAGAAATATTTTAAACTAGTATGGTCTGTGTTCTATATGAAAGTGACTTACTGTGGTATAACTTTTGATAGCTTCATAGCTTCGCACTCAAGGTGCTAAGTATTAGTTGTTTTTACTTTTTCTCTCTTGAAATTCTTTTAATCAAGTGTTAAATCAAGAGGTTAGACCACAGCTTGAACTAGAACTTACAAATCATTAGATTAGAAGAAAGTCTGTCCACGAAATTGATATTTAACTAATACTTAGTCAGCTCTTATCTGGACAAGTGGGGACTGACATAGTCCAAGTCATGAAAGACAAGGAGTTAGCTCAATAATATACTGGGGGAGGTGTCAGAATGAAAAAATAAACAGAACAAAACAGAAACAAGAACCACACAAAGTAAAAACAAGAAATACAGGTCTGAAAGGAATCTGCAAACAAGTCCTTCAGCATAAGTCTTTATTTCTTTGATTGCTTTTCAGAGAGTTGCCATTCTCTCCCACTCCAATGGCGCTTTAGTTTGTGCAGTCATATTACTGACCCAGGTCAGGAACTGATTCAACTGAAAAATATTTTTCTTTTCCTGTGTTCTTTTTAATTCTGCTCACTCTGCAGTCTGGTTCTGTCTGTGACTGAAAGCCATGGATGGCATGGGACAGAGTGTAAGCCAGGGCAATGGGAGGAGGCACCTGACAGCTGTACCTGATTTATACCGTAGAGGTACCAAACTTCTGACCATGACCTCTGCTGCCTCTGTACTATCACTCTTGTTTGGTGCTGATACAAATCCTGAACAAATTGATTCCATGCATTTGTCCAAAGCTGTATTTGAGACCAAATGGTGTCTTCATAAATAAGTTATGAATTAATTAAAAGTAAATAAAAAAATTGTACATTAATAATCAAAATAGGAACTAAGTGAAATTCACAAGGCTGATGTACTTTGCAAGGGCTTTCCTAAGCAGCAACTAGTGTTGTTACCTCACTGCTTACTTCAAATGTGCTTTTCCCCTTATACTAAACTAGTAATTTCCATAGGCTCCCCTTGATGAATCAGTTATAGATATACTAGGATGTAGACTCAGAGGAAGCTGAGTGACATGACAGCCCATTACATGAAGGATATGTTCCCAAGCAGAACAGTGTTCTCAGCAACAGAATTAACAACTCATAACTCAAATAAGTGTTCTGGCTCAGTCACCTAAGCCTCAGAGATGGCTAGCCCATTGTAAAAAGGATATGTGACTTAAGACATTTATTTCTACCAGATTTACGTGAAATATGCGATTTATTTCCTCAAACTATTATATTTTATTTGCCAATGAATGAAGACTTACTAAGTATCAACGTTGATAGTCTCAGATCTTCATTTTTATATGCATTGCAATTAATTAACATAATATGTCATGTATTGCAAAAATACGTGTATATCTTTATCTTTCTAAGAGGAAATGTTGATTCTGATTGACAGCATCAGGTGAGTTGGGAAGAATATAAAAAATTATTCTTCTTGTCACATTCTAAACCTTGTGAGTATCTTATGGTGGGATATCAGAAAAGGACTGCTACTTTCTAAAGCAGAAGTATTGCATCAGATAGCACCCTTTTTCATGGAAGTATGGTACTAATGGATGTTTCTCGTGGGTGAGAAGATACATGGGTAGCCTTTCTGCAAGGTCTTTTTAAAATGAAATTAATTACTCTTATGTCTGGATAATTTGACCAACATACAAGTGTGGAAATGTTTCTGCCCCTTTTTTAGATCCCTTTTTAAATGCCTGGTATGTAGGGGTATTGTAGCTGTGAAACATCACTTAGCTGATGATGCATTTCAGCTCTCCTTAAGATAAATTGATGTGGTTTAATTATTTGCTTTAAAATAATCTGATCCTGATTGTATTCTTATACTTTTGCTGGTGATATTCAACACCTGTTAATCAGGGAATGTTCCAGCCTAACTTGGCGCATAAACTATAAAACTACCACTGAAGCAGACGTCCCTTTAAAATATAATTAAAACTTAGAGACCTTACTATGTTCATGGTATTGTCCAGTAATCCTTGAGCTTTGGTAAGCTATTGAGAGGCTTCTCTTAAAATTCTGTTCATGATTAATGTATTTCCTATGCATCATGCTGCTGAGTTTGACTAGGGAGAGCAAGACATTAAGATGAAAACCTTCAAATGGGATAAGGCTGCTCTGCTCCCTTCCCCTGTAATTTTAGTCCTTGTATCCTTTTAGTACAAATGCCTTTGCTTTCCTCCCATGATGTAGTTTCTATAGCTATATTCTGGATCACATTCAACTTCTTGTGTTGGCAGTCTTTGCAATTTTACCACATTCAGTAAATCTCTGAAAAGGCTAAATTGACTTCTAAAGAGCCTTTTGAAGGCCTCATTACCATCATTTTTTGTCCTGACGTGCTAATAGGGACACACCCCTGTACTTCCAGCAGTGCCAAATTATTAAGTACTTGAATACCTGTCCCTATAGCATCTAAATTTTCTAGGGCAGTGCTCATTTGTTTTAGTATCAAATAGCATATTCCTTATAGAGTCAGTTTGTGGAAACCAAGAACTGGGATGCAGATGTGTTCACTTCAGAACTGTAAAACCAGCTGATGCTGCAATGTACTGCTTGTACATAGCTGTCTCTACCAGACAAAACCTTTTTTAGATTCATAGGTAATCTTATGGATTTAAGATTTTAGTTCATGTAAGAGAAAACCATTTCTCAAGCTTGGGAGGACAGAAGGGTTCAGTGAGCATCTCTTGCTAATGCCATGGGAGATTTTGCAGCAAGCATTATGAACAGCTCTTGCAGTAGTTAGGCAAATAAAATGATAGGTACCAATTACTGTGTCCCAGTGGTTCTTGGATATTCTCATGTCCCATTTACTGTTTCATGAAGAGAGACTTAATTTTTCCAGACAAGTTGGTGCTTCTTGAAAAGCCAGTGACAGAAAAAGTGCCCAGTAAGTAAGAACTCGAATAGGGATGACATAATGATTTCAGTATGTAATTTAAATTAAATTCTTTGAGTTCTCAAAAGATCATGTGAAAAGATGGAATGGGGAATTAAACCTTTTGAAGCAAGGGGTCCTATTCTTGATCTTTTATTTATATATTTTGGGGTGAAACACAACAATTTTGGTTTTAGTAGAGCATCTTACCTAGCAGCAGAATGCTGCTCTGAGTGAGTGTAAGCTGAAATGGCTGTATTTGCAACAGGTAACTAACTGGGAATAACCATCAGGTGGAAAAGGTAGTGGAAATTAATATTTGTGAAACAATGTAAAATTTCTCATTAGGAGAATTAGCCTGTAGGGGGTGGGCTGTGGGTTTTTTCCTCCCTTCTCCCCACCCCCCTTTTTAAGGTGTTATGTCTAACTGCTACTATTAATGTATACTTAGGTAAGTAAGCTATTGAATACTGAAAATTTTTTAAAACTTGTGTTTCTAGGAAATTTCTCTTAAATTTCACTCCAGACAACTCGCATGATGCGATAGCTTTATTGCTGCAGTCTTGGGATTTGGAAATATGCGACTGATTTTCCAACCTTCACTGGGAGACAGGGTCAGACCTGCAGAAATTACAATAGCTGTTGACAATATGCTTGTATTGTAAATTCTTCAAAGCTGTGAAAGCAAGTCTTTAGAGTGTGAAGCAAACCCTGTGAATTTTTTTAAGTACACAGATTTTTACATTTTGTCTCAAGTGTTTTTGAAATTTCAATTCTGTTTCCAGCTTAAAATTCTAATATTTATTTATTTATTCAGTAGGGTTCTAGAAGAAAGCAAAATAAAGATTTATTACTCTTAGCAGGGAATAATTTGTGATTTTTATTGCTCCTATGGAAAAATAGTAAAAGCTTTCCCCCCCTCTCTAACAGAAGTTCTTCAGCAACCATTCTGTTTATTTTTTGAGTTTCTAAGGAGTTCAATAAATACTATGAGTTTTCTGGAAGGAAAAGGTCTGGAAGTGCTCTGGTTTTTCTTGGTGGGTAGAAGACAGAGAAACCAGCTATAAAGGCACCACATTTGCCTTGCTTTGAATTGCCTATGTCTCCTTAAGATGCGTGCTTATCTGAAACAAACAAAACATTAAAGTGATTCATTGTTTAGGGCTTATTTGTATAAAAATTGATTCTTTGATTTGAGAGAGTAAGCCACAAAATATAAATCTTAGTAATAAAACAGGTCTTGATGCAATGTAGTGAGTTCTTCCAGGCTGAACAAATCAAAGCAGTTATTTATTACTGAAGCAGGACACAGTTTAGCACTGCATGGATGAAATTATCCTCAATTTATACAAATAAAAAATATTAGTCTTAGGCCATGTGTATAAGACAGTGGCCTGGAGCTGTTTTGTCCTGGAATGTTGGGCAGAGACATGAAGCTCTGATCCAATTCTCTCTTATGTCTTGGTCTGACTGGCTGGGAAATGGAAGAGAACCATTAGGAGAAAATAGATTATGACAAAGCTCCTTGTCTGTTCTCTTTTTATCTTGACTTAGAAGCGTGTCATACCGCTGTCACAGTGCTCTGATAGGAAAGGGAAGTGTTACAAGCATGACCTGTGTGGACAGTGGTGGTGTGTGATACAAATGCAGCTCTGAGCACTGAGGAGCAGTGATAGATGGGCTGCAGCTCTGGATCTCCCAGCCCTGCTTCCTGAAACTGTGTAGAGCTGAGCCCAGTAAAGTAAATAACCTTTGCTTTGAAATGAGACTTCCACCTGCTCATACCAGTATGCTTTAGATTTTTACAGTGTTCTTTTCACTGTTCAGCATTTTCCTTTAGCCACATTGAGTCTGACTTTGTCAGATAATGATTGTTTACTTTTCTCTCCATTTTATATTTCTTTCCTTCTTAGTATTGGATAATATATTCTGTTGAAATGGTCAGTTATTCCTTTTAAAATTGATGATAGCACAGCCTTTACAAACCTTTTGGTTCATTTATTTGGTTTAGTATTTCTGGTTTTGCTTCTAAGCTTAAACATTTTAAGTGGAGTTATATGGATTTGTTGCTGTGGTACTAATTATGCCTTGTTCATAAAAGATTCACCAGTATAACTAGATTCCAGGCAAGAATAGTCACTCTTGAGTCTGTAAAATTTTCTCTGTATGAAAAGAAGGTATTATTCAAGAATACTGGTTAAAGGAATTTTTTTTCTTATCTAGATGGGAGTGGTCTTAATAGAGTGCACTGAGAAAAGAAGCCTCTGATCGTGGC
Organism: Thryothorus ludovicianus; assembly: GCA_013397245.1. Classification (NCBI taxonomy): domain Eukaryota; kingdom Metazoa; phylum Chordata; class Aves; order Passeriformes; family Certhiidae; genus Thryothorus; species Thryothorus ludovicianus. Next base: position 169,986 of record VZTB01007842.1, on the reverse strand, counting down.
TGTCCCTAGTAAGTTCTTTAACCATGGCAAGGGGAGGAGAGGAGCAGGGGGCAAAGGAGGCACAGATAATTCAGTATTAAATTCTCTGTATTCAGAAAGGATGTAAAAGGGTCTTAGAATATAAAAGATGACATGTTTCAAGATAAGATAGGCATTTTTCCTAATTTTTGGTATAACTTAAAAAATATGTATCCTGGCTAAAAATGAAGACATCAAACTCATCTAAATCAAGGTGGTTGGGTTAAGGGGCAGAGGAGAACAGTCTAAAACCTCTTTACTAGAAATAGCCATTCTTTGGCTTTTGCATAAGTCACTATTCTCTGAAGTAAGTCCTGGTTCAACTCTTCAGTGCCTAATGCATTTAGGCATTAAAAACCAGAAATAGATTGTCTGTAGTGCTTACATTCATTTACTAACTGTCCTCTTACACTGTTCTCCAGGACTTATTTTTTTATAAATTTGAGGATTCTTAGTAGATCTTAAACAACATTCACTGGAACTGCTAATGACGCTGAAGTTCTCTTCTTGTTTTGGTTGAACTTTGTTGTTCTTTTGCTTATTTACCCCATAAAACATCCAATCTTGAGTCCTCAGTATAAGCAGTCATAAAAGGATGGGTATGGATTGCATCAGTTGGTGTGTGGGTATAAAGGCCATGTGTGTAAATTAGGATTGGACTGGGACTTATATATGCTCTTGACAGCCAGTCAGCCAGCTGGACAGATCACATAATATATCATAGTCTGTGGAGTTCATGTCTTCTGTCTTCACTAAATGGTAAAGTTCTCAGTAAAATAGGGTATCTTTAGTTTAGTCAGTTTTGCTTTTAATATATTGATAGTGATACACCAGAAACTTGTTTACTTAAATTTTTTAAATTTTTTAAATCTGAGTGAACACTGTCATCTTTTTTCTGTGGAATTTCGAAAGTGTTATTTACTAAAATTAATACTTTTGAGGGATCAATTTTGTAATATAAATCCCTGGACAAAGTTGTTGAAACTCAACCTGATTGACCAAACCTGCAACTTTATAGGAAAATTATTTTTTCAGGAAGTTTTTACCCTTTTTTGTTGGTCAGCTCTCATCATAGTATTTTTGAAAGTTAAGTTAAAAAGGTAGTTCTGTGTGCCATTGATCTATAAGTGTACCTTTTAATTTCTTAATGCTTTTAAGCTCAGAAGTCAATACATGTAAGTTACATTCTGAATGTTATAACTTTAGTTCTTAGTTTGTTGTTTGATCACATGGCAAATGTAATTTCAAAGGACATTAGGCAGTAAACTTTTTTCTTACATCAACATCTGTATCATTAATTGATTTATTATGAATTTACTAATCTGCAATGAAAATACATAGCATTACTAATAGGAGGAGATGAAAGTAGTGTCAATTTACTTTATAATGGAGTCATTGGAAAGACTTTTTTTAGACTATTGGAAGAATATAAAAATCTGGAGCAATAATTAACTTTATACATTTGTACATTTACAAATATTGCTCTAATATAGAGATTGACAGCAAAGAAGCATAGAACGTGGTAAAATCTCTAAGTGTCTTCTAAATTATATCCTTAATTAATGTAGAATAAGCAGAAACAGTTCATGGAATATCCGTGGGGAAGTGCTTTGATGTAACTTCTGATCGGTGTTCAGAATTTACTTTGACTTGCCAAAGCTGAATATGAGTGCGTATGTTGGAGTGATACTGATTTGCTTTGCAAAGATATTACTCAGGACACTGTCACATTTTTTTGTCTGCAGCTGTTAATAATGTAAGTAATGCAACTGTACTTTCATTAAAATTTTTATAATAAAATTTTATATAGGACTTTTTTTTTTTTTTTTAAAAGACCAATTACTGTCTTTTGAGGAGAACATGGCTAGCTTCTGGTCGCAGTAGCTACCACTGTAAAGTTTTTATATGTTCCAGACTTTTGGCAAGTGTAGAAAGAATTTTATTTCACAAAGGGTAAAGGCTTAAGGAAACTGAAAAACCTGTGGAGGTATTATTGCCACTACTGTAGCTCAAGTTAAAGCCATTCTGTTCATGTCTTAAACAGCAAATGTAGTTCCAAGTCCTTGAAAAACACATTGATAAGTTTAAACTAGGCAATTTACAGTCAAGGTGACAGATTTTCTTCTTTGCTGCACCATGTGTCTGGTTTTATCAATGAGTATTTATGGATGACTGTACCAGGTTAATTACAGGAGAGCCTTCATGGACTGGGCAGTAGACAGGAGTCACGGTGGTTTTTGGCTGTAACTGTGCAGTGGGAAGAAGCTATTAGCAGCAAATTTACAAGCTATGAGGCTTAGAATAATGTGTATTAGAGGACAGAAAAATCAGGCAAATGCTCTACCATAAAACATCAAAAGAGGCAGAGGACCTTTCCTTTCAGGATGAGAATTTTCTGTATTAGAAGTATATAAAGCAGAGAATAGGAAAAATACTCCCTAGAAGTCATAACCAACTGACAGAAACCTCCTGTTTACAAAGTCAACTGCAAGTACAAAAATGCATGTAAGTTGCATAGTAATAAATTTCATACAAGAAAAATAACAATTGTTTTGTATACGTTGAAAATGCAGTTAGTCCTGGTGTTTGGAGATTCTTCTGTTTCTTTATGTAAGTTTAATTTTGAATGGAGGGAAGAGAAAAAAGGTATAGCCTGGTAGAAATACTGTGGATTTTTTTCTTTTACTTTATTCCCCTATCTTAAAGTGCTTGCAGTTTTTACAGAGTGGTCAGCACAGTAAAAATGACTGACATAAATGTTAAGAATATAGAATTTGATCAGAAGTAAATGCTGACACCAAATAAGAGAGCAGTTAAGTTGAATAACAGAATTATTTCTGAGTAGTATGTAACTACGTATTTTTAAAGTGCATTCAGGCTCTCATTATAAGCTTATGAAGAAATTACTTAAATTGAAAATTACAAATCAAACTTAATTTCTCTTAGTTTGGAGAATTAACTGTCCTTCAGATGCTAATATGGTTTAAGGG
>VZTB01007842.1:153821-166806 GCA_013397245.1 Thryothorus ludovicianus | reverse complement strand
TTTTTTTTTTTCCTCTCCTTTTACAGTCTTTAAAACTGTTGCATTTATCTGCTTCAGAATATCTTTAGTCTTAACCTTTTGAATGTAGGAGAAATCCGGATCTGAGGAACAGCTCTTCTTTTCTCCTTCCACCTGTTTTTGATTTGGCTATAAATATAAATGTATTACTTATACACAAAATCTGCAAAAGAAAATTGGTTTTTCCCCTCTCAAGGTTTGTCATTAGTGTTCTGTGTCTAGGAGCCCTATGGCTAGTACTTTAAAAAAAGTATTATTTCCTCAGTGTAGGTTTCTTTTACCTTATCCTTTGTGTACTGTCAACTCGTTTATACTTTCCCTGGCTGTTTTCTGGTAGGAAATTGGTCCAATACAGTCAGGCAAAACACACACTTTCAAATAATTCATACTTATCCACTTAGGCAGATAAAATCCTATTGTTCAAGTACTTCAAAACAAAAAAACAAGCAGTAGTGCTTTTAATAGACATGGGTTTATTTCCAGCTTCATGGCAGTTTTTTGTTTTGGATTGGGTTTTTTTGATAATTGGTGCTTGGTAGAGCAAAATTGGAATGTACATCTGTAGTAGTAGTTTCTGTTGTTGGCATTTACAGATGATGGACAAAATTAGTTCAGTCTACACAGTCTTGTTAAATAACACTTCAGAATTGACCTGGAACCTAAAACAAAACTTTAAAATATTTCCAAACTGAACTTTATTTTCTCTCTTGGCTTCATATCACATTTCAGCTGTACCTTTATGTACCTCCCCACTGATATATTTCTGGGATGTTAATGGGTTTGGGGAGCTGTGTATGTGTGTGTTTCGATTTCTTCAAAGCCGTAAGTAGTTGAAGTCTGACAAACTTTTTTAGTTGCTTATATTGAGATTTAGATGTTTTTATACCACATGTGTATGTGAAGGGTTCTCTAGAATTCTCTCCAACATCCTGAGTTATAAGTGCATAGGATAATTTGCCCACTGCTATTCTGACTTAGCCCATTGTACAGCAGAAGCTGGGGTTTTTGTCTTGAATGGCTGTCCTTTCTTGCATCTGCTCATGCAAAGGATTTTTTTTTAGTAGCACTCTCATCTGCTGTATTTTAGGTCACTGATTCAGTGCAAAATGAAGAAAAACACAATTTTCTAAGTAACTTTAAAAGCTCCAGTAAACCATCTACCCTGTTACGAAAGGATTCTCTTAGAATGTAGGATCTTAAAAGTCGTTGGCCGGTCTGTTTTAGAACCTGAAGTTTCTCAAGTTAGCTCAGCAAGCTTAGAAATGTAGCGCTATTTGTTAAATACGGGGCTCCTCATATGAGTTACTGAGTAACAAATTCAGGCTTTAATTTTCCAGAGCCTCTTCCTGCCTCTCTGGACACTTGCTGTGAAGTTCAAACATTGTTTTCAGGCTGGTGAGGTAATTTCTAGTGTACTCTCTGCTGCGGATGCACATCTGTTAACTTGTGTGGGAATTACGCCAATTTCCACTTAAGTTCAGAGTTCTTTTGTGGTATTGATTTTAAATGGCTCCTCACAGTTTCAGGTGCTGAAGTGACCAGAGTGTGATAAAAAGACAACCCACACACGTTTCCACTATGGTCTGTATCTTTGTATCTTGAGCCTTGATTTCTAAGCTAAATTGAAGTGAGATTTTCTGCAGTGTGCATACATGCTTACAAGGTGATTTTAAAGTATCCTGCTCAGCAATGTCTGTGTAGGAAAAGAGAGCAAAGAAGATTGAAGGTATAAATGATCGAGACAAATAGAGTGAACTGAAATTCTCAATCACCAAATACTCTCCAGTTAAGAGATGAGGCTCTATCATGCCAGGATAAGGTGAACTACTAATATAAAATGCTCTAGGTCAGGATCAGCAGGAGCTCTATTCTAATTGAGAGGTCCGTGATGAAGATTTTGGTGTCTGGGTTGTGAGAAATGTATAATTCTTCCCTGGGACCTGGCTGGAATATCTATTATCTTTGCCTACAGTAACTCTGCTTTGGTAGATCTGCCTGAGCACCATCCTTTCAACTAAGTTTTAGCTAAAAATATACACATAATAAATCTGCTGGTTTTGACTAGAAATATCTTGAGTCCTCAAAAGCAGCTGACTGTGTGCAGGAAAAAGGAGGTGGGAAAAGTTTGAAAGTTGGCTGCTTTGCAATATAAAGTAGTAAAAGGCAATTCAAACAAAACCTGGAAGTTCAGTCATCATTCTGGAAGTGAAAATGTGTTTAATAAGATTCCTTTCCAGATATTTGCAGTTAAGCAGAAGCTTTCTCTCTGGTGACAAAATGAAGTCTGCCGTTCTTGCCACTGTTACCTACATTTGTCTATGTAATTGCCACTATGAAGAGCAGTTGCCTTGATATCAGTATCTTAAACTGTATTACTGTAGTATTTGAAAAATAATTTAAGCAAGGTATTAATTTAAAACTGAAAAATTTCTATATTTCTCGTGTTAAAATTTTGATAGAAATGAAAGATGAGTCTTCTGTAATGGATATGGATGATTGGAGCTTCAAGGTGTTTGAATAGTCATAAAATCTGTTTTTAAGGACAAGTATTTACGTGGTTCTGTGAAAAATAAATATCACTAGGGGAAAAACCAAAAGTCAAGGCATTCTCTATGCAGTTTTTTATTAATATAGTCATGTTGGAAAGCATACAGGCTCTCACTTCAGGCTTATAACACTTCATGGTGTCATACGCATGAACAAAAAAAAAAAAAAAAGTTTTTTCATTGCAACTCAAAGCAATTTTTTTATTTTTTTTTTTTTTTAAATTTAAAGTCACCAGAACACTCTTTTGTCTGGCCCTTTATCTTGGGAAGATACAGCATACATATCTTAACCTGAATTTCCAGGTTAACCAATTTTTTAAATACTTGATTTTTCTTTTACTATTCAACAGATAAAGATAACTTGCACGTAGAAAGAACATTTATTACTTACATAAAACTACCTTTTGAACAATGTATTAATATACATTAATTAAGAGAGGCATTTCATACATGTTTGTCCTGAAGCATTGAAGCATGAGACTGGCAGCTTGTTACAAGCAGTGATGCAGTAGAGCTGATTTAAGCAGAGAGATGATGTATATTGTTATCTGAACCATTGGGAAGGGCTGTGGGAAAACCAGTATTTGTTTCGACTTAGGAGTAGTTCGCCTCTTTTGTATCTGAAAGCTTCTCTTTTTTCCAGTTTGATGTCAAAACATTATGCTATGCCTAAAGAAGCTGAAGGAATTAATGTTTGGTTACACTGCTATGTATTTAGGGCCACTTACATCCTCATGTCCTATTTGGCAAGTGGAGAAGGTGGGACTGTGCTGCTTGTCCCTGCTCTCAGCTCCTTAGATCCCAGATGGTGAGAAAGCAGCACTGTCAAATGAAGGAAAAAGGAAATATGGGCAAAAATAGGAGATGCCATTCTGAGAAGTCAAGCCTCAACTTATGAACATTTTGACACCTGGCAAGACTTGGCCAGCAAGCGGGAATTTAAACCTGCCCCAGTTTTAGCTGGTTTCGTTTATTTTCAGTGAGGCTAACCGTCTTTTGCTGCAAACATATCCTTTCTTTTCTTTGTACGTAAAACAAAAATAATCCTGGAAGTGGCAACATAAATCTGAGTTCCTTTTGCCACGGTCATCTCGGAGCATCCCTTTGTATTCTAGATAGTTGAGGTCTAGGAAGTGTGGCAGGTGTACAGGAGGTAATAGTTGGACAACTGCAGTGGGAAGGCTCAAAGTTCTAGGATTAATTCAGACTGCACATTAAATCAGTATTAGTTGAAATTGTTCTGAAAAAACATGAAACACTACAAGTTTTGTTGCTCAAACTCAAAGCTGAAATTGATAGGTAGCAAAGCTCACAATTGTCATGTAAAGCAGACTGGAAATAGTTTTCCTAAAATTCACATGGTATACTAAGACAGTTTCATGTATTTGGATCTTGTTCCTTACTACTTAAATAAGTCAGAATGCACCTGTTGGCTCCATCTTAATTCTCAGCTGCATTTTTCTGATTGTCAGAAACTTATTGTAGGAAAATCTGGAAGCTGCTTGCCTGGACCATACTTTGGGGAACTATTATTTTGGACTACTACCTTGTAGCCTTGCAGAACAGAGTAATACAAACTTCTACTATTATAAGAGTTAAGGGAATGTGTTTGGTCTCCTTTCCCCTGTCTAGTCTTCATTTCCTTGCTTTGGGAAGAAAACAGGGAGGGTAAGATTTTAAAATAGGGAAAAATCAATTGTATGGTTTTCTTAGTGACAGAAGGAAGAGCTTCTTATGTTGGAGGAATAGAAATGGATATCTTTTCTTGCCTTTTGCTTTGGAGTTACATAGGTGAGAATAGCAAATGGGGGCCAGTCCTCATAGGTATCTTAATGTCTTTTCTTTGAGCCTTTGTACTTTGACATTTGAAATAAAACCCAAGAAATGTTTTTCTCAAACTTTGGGGACATTTCTACAAGTCACTTGTTCTTTATCCTCTGAATTGAAATGTCCAACATTGCAGAATTGAGTAGCGACTGGACAAAGGTACAAAAAAATTACCAAACCTCACAGTGTCTTCCATCATAAATTGCTGTAGCTGATTTCTCACACATTTTCTTCACCAATAACTGTATGTTGCTTAAAAAGAAATCTTATTTCCAACTATGACACACAGAAATGAACCTACCATTTATTCATGGGTTCCAAATAAATATATTTTACCACACTGCTACAGCTTCTTATTTTGAAAGAATAAGGTTAACAGTTTTAAAAAAAAGGCAAAGCAAACAAAAAAAAACCACTTAAAATTGAAGCATAACTTAAATATTGGCTTTTATTAAGATAATGATTGTGTAAGATCTTAGCAAAAATACCTAAATGATTTGTCAGAGAGGGAATGTGTCTAGGTGTATGTAATGGCTTCCACATTTTTTCATTTTTTTAGAAAACACTCTTCATATGTTTGCAGGATAACTCCCACTCAGTGGCTGGTGAAGTGATTTAGTTTTTTAAGCATCATAATGAGCAGCCAGTGAGGATGGTTTGCCTGGCTGCCAAAGGGTTTTTCAGAGTTACAGTGACTGCCATATTACTGTCAAGCTGTCATGGGCTAAGTGACGTTTTTAAAGCGTGTTTGGTGGGTTCGTAACTGGTTTTTTGAATGCTATAGAAATGCTAGCTGTTTCCTAAAATACTAAGACACAAAAGGTAAAATGCAACTAGATCTGTTTGGCTGTGCACAGTAATCATGAGTATGAGGTGTAAAGGAGGAACTGCTGTTTTCCCAAGAGGATTGCATCATTTAGCTTGAGACTGAATTTCTGCCTAAGGTAATAACATAACCAGGATCCTTGTAGGTTCCTCCATAGAAGAGTAGCCCTCTTGGCCTCTCCCAGACTTATGTGGTGGATAGTATGAAAACAATCATCTAATCAAGGGTGTTTTTATAGTGCATCACTAATAGGCGTTTTTGGGAGGTGATGAAGTTTGGAATTGTAATATCAATCTTTCACTGCAGTACAGCTCACTAATGGCTCCAAATGAAGACAAAGGTACTGTTCATTGGTTTCTATAGGTGCTATATAGAGAAGTTTGGAGAAGAGATTTTTGATTTGTCAAACAAACCTGTTTCTGGAGATGATGGGATTAGACAGTTAGTGTTTAAGTATCATCTATAAAATCTGATATTCTCACCTTGAAAGATGTAATGCCCCCTGTTTTCAAGAGCACTTGAATGTATGTCATGTAGAAGCCTTCAGAACAATAAGAAGTTTGCTCTATTAAAGTTTAAGGCTATACATTTTGTGATTGTCATGAGACTCTTAGGGGGAAAACAAGTGTTTGATCACTCAATCCATTTGGTGCTTCCTAGTGGTGAACCCTTTGTTTTGCATAGCTGCTAGTATTAATTATATGTGTGACTTACATAGAGTATGCGTGTTTTTTTCTTTTTAATACATAGCTCATTTAGCAGTAGATATTTGACCATTTTGCATGGAAAGAATAATCCACAAGCCATAAAAGCTGAGCCACTGTTAAATAGCCTTCAATTAGCACTGCTTTGTAGAAGATATGGGAAACTTCATCTCGTAGAATGCTGTAAAGTGTTTCAAAGTGATCACTGGAGTTGACAAAAAAGGCATATCTACATACAAAGAGTAAATTTAGAGAAGATAGGCACATAAACTTGTACAGCTTTGTTTCCCACTCAGTGCTGTGTAGATTTGAAGTAGAAACAGAATCTGTATATACCCTGTAGGTACGGACAAGTTTCCTGAAACCTCTGCTTTATTGAGATTATGTTTGGATGCATGGCCATGGAGCATGCAATGAATCTTTAATACTAATCTCACTTCTTAATAATAGCAGTCTTTGCATTTCAGTAGTCATTCTGATCTAATTTTGCTGCTGCCTTTCTGATACTACATTGATCTTCTGTGTTCCCTACCATTTGATGTAAGATTCTAAATCATATACTTTGCCATGCACCGGTTTGGCTCTCAGTGCTTCCACTGTCAATGAGATTTCTGGCAATCTGTTTACTGCATTCTCATCGATAGACTGATCAATATACTGAGTCCAGCTGTGCTTTCTATGCCAAGGTAGCTTCTTAAAAATTATTATCTGCCTTGTGTAATGCTAGTATCTCTTCCTTTTTTTTTTTTCTCTACTAAAATCTTTCTTGGGATGAATTTTCTGTTTACAAAGTTTAGTTCTCAGAAGGTGGTTTGGACTTTCACAGACACACACAGAACTGAAAACATCTAAACCTACTTTTGCTAATCTATTCCAAAGTACATTTAGCATCAAGACACTGATCTATGCATTTTAACATTTTCATCCTAAAAACTATTAACTTTTTAACGGAATGATAAGGTACTACATCAGTATTTACTTACTGTGTAACTGTGTCCCTGGGTCCAGAACTGCATGCAGCATGCATTTTTAGAGTGGGAAGCCTCTTAGATTTCCTGGTTGTTTGGGCAACAAAAATAAGCAATCTTGCTGTTTAAATATTGATTATTTTAGAAGCTTTCTTTAACTGCCAGCATCTAAAAGCAGAGAAAAATGACTTTTCCAATAATACTCTTATTTGGCAGACCATATGGGTAAAACTATTTTTGGAAAGAGTTTAAGTAGAAAAAAAAAAAATAGATGACACACCAGCTTTAGTAGATTATGCAATACGATGATTATACAAATTATTTCTTCACAGAAAGTGGAAATGAATGATTTAACATACAGCAACAGATAAGTAAGATGTAAATAAAATACACATTTGACTGCAGAAAGTGTGTGAAGCTGCTTATAGAAATTCCATGGAGTTTTACAGATTAAGAGAACATATGTTCAGAGAAAACATCTAATGCAGGAAGTCAGTTTTCCTGCCGTTGAAAAGTTAGCCTTAAGTACTCTTTGAAAACCTGATTCTGACATAATTATACACTAATTTGAACATTATATTGCCTTTTGTATTTTTTCCTCAATCAGACCAATCTTCCTTGTGGTTTTTAACTTACATTTTATTTATAATAAGTATTATCATTCTTATTCATGGTTGTTGTTTGTGGTACCTAATATTTGGAAGGGGAGGTGTCAAGAAAACTTTAGTTGCTTAGTTTTTATATCTGTGTTTTTCAGAGACTATTGTCTGATTTGATGGATTTACAGCCTAGTAAGTGCATATACCTATGTCTCTTGACTGGCAATCAAATGTCACAAATGCTGGTGGTGTTATACATGTGCCATGTTGTGAAAAGACTGGAAAAACTTTTTTTGTTTTCAAACAGCAATATGAAATTCAATCTAAAGTAACAGATTTTTTTTTATAAGGTATATATACTTACATGATCGTATGGTTAGGTTTTTTCCTTCTCTGTTTCCTAAATTGAGAAACTGAGAAATTATTAGTACTCAGTGCTGAATATGAGAAACTTAAACAAATTAGCATGGGAAAAAGAGAACAGTAAGGTAATTGATGGTGCACTTCTGCTATGAGGAAAGGCTGAGAGAATTGTGTTTGTTCAGCCTGAAGAAGAAGAATGCTTTGGAATGACCTAATTGCAGCCTTCCAGCACCTGAGAGCCTACAAGAAATCTGGAGAGAGACTTTTTGCAAGAGCATGTAGTGGTAGAACAAAGGGAAATAGCTTCACACTGAAAGAAAGTTGATTTGGGTTAGATATTAGGAAAACAAGTGTTTACTGGGAGGGTGATGATGCACTGGAACAGGTTCCCCAGAGAGGTTGCTGCCCTGTCACTGGAGGTGTTTAGGACAGACTGGATGGAGCTCTGAGCAACCTGGTCTAGTCAGGTGTCCCTGACCATGGCAGGGAGAGAGGAGCTGGATGATCTTTAAGGTCCCTTCCAACCCAGGCCGTTCTGTGATTCTGTGATTGTAAGAATGAAATGGAAAGACCTTTGTGTCACTGTGGGACATGCAAGGACACACACAGACGTACTTTCTCGTGAGAAGGCTAAAACCTATTTATTAAAACATCTGACTCCATAATTATAGTATTTCCACACAGACCAGGGATTGGAGAAGAAGGCTGACATCTCTCCCATCCCGTTGGTCAAGACAACTGTCCATCAGTTGTTCTTCACACCAAGAGAAAATTATGTAAGCAACTTCATAGTATCAAAAACATACTTCTGATAACAAGACCCATGTGTGAGAAAGAACAAAGAACTATGGAAAACATCAAGTTAGAAAGTGCCTCAGAAAACTTAAAAATGAGGGCGACACCTTTCTTGTAGTTCTGGGTTTTTTACAGGATGTTGCTAACTTAAGTTGATAATGGCTAAAATATATCCGATTTTGAGTAGTAGACAGCTTGTTTGGCATCATACCACCATTCTGACAACAAGGAATATGCTCTTCAGTACGTTAGCCTGGAAAGAGAATGCATTCTACTGTCAGAATTGGTGACATGTATTTGCTTTGCTCGACACTGTGGAAAATACACCAGCAACACAGCCGTTGATAATTGAAGTAAACAGCATGTTCCTGAATCACCAAGCCCATTTCAGTTGTATGTTTTTCTGTATGTTCAGTGACAAACAAGAAACCAGCTCAAGCATCTATTACGAAGGTGAAGCAATTTGAAGGCTCCACGTCGTTTGTCAGGAGGACGCAGTGGATGCTCGAGCAGCTTCGCCAGGTCAATGGTATAGACCCTAATCGGGTGAGTTTGGGCACTTCTAGAAGGTGAAAATTGAGCTGTTACCTAACTGATTTGTGAACCAGATATTCTTCCTATTCAAAATGCATCTGGAAATGTAGGATACAGGTTTAAGTGCAAATTCTCAAAAAATAAATAATTAAGTGGAAGTAAATTTTAATGGGAAACATGGGAGGAGGCTAAAACTCAGTCATATGGATTTTTTTTCCCTTGTCTTTCCATACTTTTCTTACTACTTTCTCTTTTCTTTGTAAAGAGCAGAGTAAGAACCTTTTTTGCTTCAGCTTTAAGCCTCTTAGGGTCTACTTTGGCATGCAGCTGTGCTGTGAGATAGAGCAATGGGTAGGAGTAAGTACCGAAGAGGTTGCTGAGATTCAAGTTTGTCAAATTTTGTGAATCCTGCATTTTTCCTAGGACAGTCCTCTCCTCAGATATTTTAGCATTCTTTATCTTATGCTAGAAACTGTGGTAGTGTCCTTTAGCTGCAAAAAGCAAGTGATCACTAATTTGAACAAAAAACTACAAAAATAAAATAAACTATATAATAAATTAAATATTAAATTGCTGTGAAATTATTCCTTTAATTTGGCCTATACAGCCCATCTTGAGCTATCTCAAGACAAGGTTGTACTAATATGTGTTTGGCTTATGAATACAATTCTCCAGTACTAAAACAACATAATTAGAAGTTAAAAATCTGCTCACAAAACGATTTGGTGTTCTTTTTATAGCAAAATATTTTTGTAACTACCTCACTTGGTTTCTTTGAAGTTGTGCTCTGATCAGCCACCTAAGCATCATAACACCAAATTCTGTCACTACCCAAGTCTTGGTTAATATCCAAGCCTAGTACCAAGTCTAGTTACTACCTAAAGATTTGGTACGAAAAAGAAGCCCTTGGGCACTGCCCTATGAAATGCATGGAGTGGAATTATATTTTCTGTGGGTAAAGGAACAGTGAAAACTAGCAAAATGACAAATAGATATGGGATAAGAGTTTTAGGCCCTTTTACAGCATCTGCTATGCAGCTATGTACATAGCAGATTGAAAGTCCTACCAAGCTCTTAAGCTTAGAAATGTGTCTTTCATCTACCTGTGAATTCCTAGTGTCATCAGTTGGAAAAGAACATTTAGTAGATTAGATTGCAAAACAATGTTTTACTAATATTAAATATATAGCATGACTTATTGCATAATATACTTTTATTTTGGCAGCCGACTCTTATAGAGCTCTTTTAGAGCTGCACTGTGATTTGTTCTGAGAGTGACCTTTTGCTCATGTCCTGAGTCCTTTGCAACACTTCATGAAAATGCATTAAATACAATAACTAGGACTTGTTATTTGCTTAGGACTTGGCTTATTTGTTTGTTTGAGCATGGACAGCAGAGCCACATTTTCTGTAACATAGTGCAACCATAGATTTTGTGTTGAGAGGCATAAATGCTCGTGTAATATAGAAGACACAAATAACTATATATCTGAAGATAACAAGGGTTTCTTACAAGAATTTGACTTTTAGTGTTTTGATCTAAATCATTTTTGTTTTTAGATATTTTTGTAATAACTGACTATTTCTCTTTAAAAATAACAGTAAGAGAAAAGCTTTCCTGCCTGTTTGGTCTTTTTCATTCAAAAATATGCAGTAATACCAGGATGGTTATTAATTGCATGACGTCTCTGCTTTTTGCAACACAGTACATTTTTAAAAATATCTTTCTCCATATCATTTTTGAAACTGGAATAATAACATTCTGTTGGTTTTGGTTTTTTTTTCTTCTAGGATTCCCCAGAATTTGATTTACTATTTGAAAATGCATTTGACCAATGGGTAGCAAACACAGCTTCAGAAAAATGCACATTCTTTCAGGTTCTACATCACACTTGTCAGCGATACCTTACAGACAAGAAGCCAGAATTTATCAACTGCCAATCTAAAATTATGGGAGGTAAGGGAATCAAAGCTTTATACTTCACAGTTGGATGTGAAATGATTTGTATGTGATGTATTCTGTGTTCAGATAAGCTTGCGAACTAATGACATCTTGAAATCGTGGGTCTGAACACTCTAACTTGGCAGTCAACTTCTAGGCTTCAGCATTTCTCCATCAAGCATCACTTCACATTCTTCTGTTGCCTTTTCATTCCTTTCATTTTAGCTACTGAAACTGATAACAGATACAGATAATTTTGTCAATCAATAGTTTTCTTTTAGTGTCTTCTCAAACTAAGAAAAAATGTGCAAAATTTCTTGTGCCTTCTCTCATTCTTTCCTTTTCCACATTAGTAGGATTTCCTTTGTTTTCTTTTTGTTGTGATGGTGAGGAGGGAGTTGCATTAATGGTTGAAGATACACTCTACAATTTTCCTGTTTTATATGTGAAGTCTCATGCTGGTTATCTATTTACTAATGTTTCTCACTTCCATCCTTCCTGCAAATAAATTCTTATTAATAAACCACAACATATTTTGCCTTTGAACTTGTATTGTTCTCCTAAGCTTGACCTGTCCAAAATAGAGTCCAAATTCAACTGACTCAGTTATTAACTTTATCCTAAACAAGTGTCATCACAGTGGAAAAAAATTTGCCACTGAGATTCATAGATATATGCTTAACTTGAAGTTTTTCAATACACACTGGATCCTACCATGTCCCATGATACACACCCACATTCTCCCTTTGACAGCTTCCTAGATAAGGTGGGAGTATTCAGTAATCCTCTGATAGCAGATGGTGACCATTTCCATATTCTTGCATGTCATTCTGACTGGGCACAAGTCTGATCTGGGTGTGTATACACACAGTGCTGCATATAGACATTGTATAGGAGCTAATAAATCTTCTGCTTCTGCTGTTCTTCACTCTATCTACTTTTTCGTTACGCTGGGTGATACACTCCCTGTAGGTAGGTTTAAATTTGACAGAAACTGTAAGAACTGTAAGCCAAGTAATAGTTGACTGTAACTTGCTGTGTGTCAGCCTCACTGAGCCAGCTGTTTGTATCAAAGCCCATTTAGTCTAAAACTTGAAATACAAAGAGGTATTTTCTGGAAAATATGTTGAAATATGTTGTCAAGCTCAAATTCATCCTCACTGGAGAAAGTAAGGTCCAAATGTAGGTAAGCAAACCCAAGAATATACACCTGAGGATATGACTTGAAATTTATTATATCCTGTTGAGAATATACAACTTGAATTTTTTTGTTGTTACTGTTATGTTGGTGTATTTTGCTAACTAGTCAAATCAGTGTATTCAAATCACACATAAATCTTAGTTGGTCAGATTTCTAGGTTGTCACTTCATTCCCTCAAGCAAGGTGGCATAAAATGTTAAGTGATATTCTTGTGACCATTCCAGCGATGTAAAAACTAGTACTTTTCCTTTTAGATGGCTAGCCAGTTTAACTTAAAATACTCTACAAAATTTTTGAAAAATAGATTATTAGAATATATATATGCATGCATCCACATGGTTTTTAAAGTAATTATATAGATATGTCCATAATATGTGTAATGTATTCTTGTAGCTAATGCATATTTTCAAACATAAAGAAAATCGCCACCAAAGGACACTTTTGGCTAAGTGAACTGAAGAAAGAACTTGAAGGGCTTGTTTACAAGCCCACTTATCTTATTGAACCTTATTCCCTTCTAACGGGTGAGTGAAGAAAGTGAAATTCATGCTGCTCCTCTTTCTGCAGGAAGTGCTTAGGAGCTTATCTTTAAGTAAATAAGGATGTTCCTGTGGAATTCCAGACCCTCTTCATGGCCTACCTCCTTTCTCTCTCTCTCTCTC
>VZTB01007842.1:57860-146798 GCA_013397245.1 Thryothorus ludovicianus | reverse complement strand
TTTTCCCATCATAAATTGTACCTTGCAAATCTAAGGAGCTGACATGGCTAATGAGAGCAGAGGAAGAAATTTATCTCTGTTGTCAATGAGGCTTATCTTGTTTTGTTGCTTGCTGATGAAGATGCTGAACAGTCAGGATGATCATTTTGCCTCCTACATCTTCTGTAATTGGTAGGACCTTTTTAAAAGTATAATGTTATGATGCACAAGGTGTTCTTTGTTATTGTTAGAAATAACTTGCAAGCATCTGTTTAACTCCCAAGGTTATAGGTATTATTTAACTATTATTAGCAGGACTCAAATATGATTTTTCTTCTTGTAAGAGTTGAGATAAATGTGCCTCTTTTGGCCCTAAAAGTACAAGATTTCAGATACACAAAAATCATGTGCAGATGTAAATAATGTTCAGAAGCAGTGAAGTGACAAACAAAGATTTTATTAGAACGTGCTACAGTATAAAATATTCTATGTTACTATGACTGATATTATAGGCTTTATTTCATATGTTGCAAATCCGGAAGACTGAAAAGTTTGGCGTCAAATCTGCATAGTTTTATTGAGGTTTAAAGAGCAATTATAATATACTGTGTTGTTTTTTTTTTCCAGAAATCTCTTTGTAGACATCTCTTTGCATCAACATAATATGTAATATTTGCCCACCTTTTTATATTTACATCTGTTCCAGGCCATTTTTGGTACTGATGGATATCAAAGACCCAGACGTGTCAAAAGGAAATGCCTAGCCCCCATGAGTGCAGGGGAGAGTACTGTAACCAGCTTAAATTGGAGATCAGTTCTTACTCTGAAACCAGTATTACTTGTCAGGGCAGAATAAGATTTTTAGAGGTGGAACCATTGATTGTGTCCCTTTGGGGCTATGATGACTCTTAATGTTGCATGATTGGTAAAGACTAAATTAAGTGCAGAATATGTACCACTTATATCAAAATAGTTACCAGACTTGGTTACTAACGCTTTTTGAAGGCCATAAACTTTCCAGAGTCAGGTGCAAATGCTTACAGAAGTGTTTTGTTTAAGTCCATGGCAGTCTTCTTCTCCAGGCTGTGAGACTTGGAGATTTTATGGATCAAATATCAGTTTGGAAGTAAGTTATCTTTGAAAGATAAATTGAGAAGTTGATGTTCAGATTTAAGTTCAGATTCAAGTTTTCAAAGCTGAAAATCCAATGAAGATTCTACTTTTTATGAGTATTCTGTCTTTCAAATCACTTAGTCGTCCTTTGCGGATGATAATTTAAATATTGAAATTATCTAGAGAACATTCCATTTGTATGATACAGGAATTCATTAAGTTATAAGAGTGTGTTATCTTACAGGATTACAATCACATTAGTATTGTTTTTATAATCTTCTGCGTATTATCTCAAGCTGTTTAATAAGACTTTCACGTGGGTATTTAAGAGAAGTCTGAAATGTTTTTTTCCTGTTTGGGTCTTTTTAGTAGCTCTTTCCTCTTTTATTCAAGAAAGCCCTTAATCAAGGCTGTCAACTCGGCACCAATATACATGAAAGGATGTGTGACATTTAGCAGGGAGGTGACAGGGATGAAGAAGGAGAGGAAGAACATGTTTGTCCTGTGGATCTTTATAATAACACGATATGTTACAGATGTGATGGAAAGCCTTGGGTTAATGTTAGTCTAGGAGGTGTAACTCTCTGGTAATGGTGATTTCAACAAAACAAATGTGCTCACAGCGAGGAGAGGCAGCTGACCGATGTGTGAAGGGCCACCTTCAGTTGAAACTTCATCAGTCTAAAAACATTTATTTTGAAATACTGTAACTTCCTAAGTTAGATGCCTAGAGTTCACTTAATCCTTTATAATTATTGTGGTGTTTCTTGGGTATCATTCCAGACTGAATTCTTCCTTATTGTGAGCATTTTTATGACAGTCTTAGCAATGGAAGAGATTGGCCTTCATGTCTTCAGTGCCGTGTTGCAGTAATGAGCAGCTCTTAACTTATTTTTTTTGTGGCATAATTCTTTCTTACAACAAAATGTATGGTTTTGATTGGTGAATATAGCTAATGTGTGAGAGTCACCTTTGACAGTCTAGGAGAAACTTTCAGATTTGCAAAACTCGTAACTTCCTCTTGAGCTTTCTGGGTCACTTGCTTCATTCTAAAGTGTTGTTTTTCAGTGCTTCAATACAGTTTGGAAGGTGGAAGAGGAGTTGGGGTTTTTGTAAAGTTCTGTCTATAAGAGCAACATTCAAGCTAGCTTTTATTGACAGTGTTGATTGAAACAGATGAGAGTTATGTACATAAGTATCATAAAAAGCTATTCAGACATAAACATATGTCAGTCATACCAATCTTAGGTGATTGAGATGGTGCCAAAATACTGCCCTTAAATGTATAGCTCCTCGATTACCCTGAGGACAGGGCTGGCACAGCCAGTCACTCTCAGGTCAGATGCTGCATTTTTCATTTGATGTTTTACAACCATTACTCTTCACTGATTTCATCCTGTCCTTGACCAGTGCTTGCTCAGTCTTCCTTCTTACTCGTGAGCCATAATTTTATTTTCAGTTTATGTAGTGATTTTGAATATGCTGCTTAAATAGCAAACACAGAATTTTCAGTCGCTTACCTGATGAAGAAATAGGAATCTGTTGACAGATTCCTGACTGTGTTCCATACCTCCACTGTAGCACATTGATGCATTGTGTTTCTCAGTAATAACACTACTTAAGCAGAAGCTCAATCAATAATATTGACACAATTTCTGCAAAAAGTACCTTTGTTTAGAAAAATGCTGTGGTTCATCTTCAGGGAATGTTGCTGTCTAAATCTCCCACCCACCCTAAAAGAAATGTCAATACTTCGGTGAATTCAATTTGAAACAGAACAACGAAATTCCATCAGATGTGTTAACACTTTGGACTGCCTTGATAGGGAAAAGTATTTTAGGCTTGGTATTTGTTTTGGCTGGGATGGAAGTTGTTTTAGTTCATAACAGCTAGTACAATATTGTATTTTAGATTTGTGACCAAAACTGTGTTGGTAACACACCAGTGTTTACATGAGGTGTGCTTACACAGTGTCAAGACCTTCATGGTCTCCTCTTTCTGCCTGCACCCCAGGAAATGGCCTGGGAGGGAACACAAACAGGGAAGCTGACCAAAAGTGACCAAGGAGATGCTCCATGTCATGTAACAGCATGCTCAGCAATAAAATTGGAGGGGAGGCTGCTTTTCATGAGGCAGACATTGCTCAGGGAATAGCTGAACATTAGGCCATTGGTGGGTGTTGGGTGGTGACTGATTCTTTTTTCATCATTTGTACTATGGGCTTTCATTGAAAATAGATTTTTTTTCTTTTAAATATTAAATATAACTCTTCCTAGTAGTGACTGATTGGGAGATTTTCTTGTCCTATATGAAATCTATTTCATCATTCTGAATATTCCCTACAGAAAAATAGTCTGATTTTTGAATCAAATTTGTTTAAATATTTCAGCTGTGGTCATAAAGAAATGTCGTAAGTACAGAATTTCACTACTGGCAGAAATGTCTGGAAGGAATTGACCAAAAAAAATCACTCATACTTTTTCTTTATAGGATGACATCAATGTCAATAAAAATTGACATGGGGATTATCCCATTAAGTTTTTTTCAGTGTTTACATTTCTCACAGCTCTCACTTGGGGAGCAGCATTTAAGATTAATATTTAAATTTGTCAGCTTATTCTCAAACAGAAGCTTGCCATGGTGTGTAGCTGCTGTTCTTTGTTTCAATTACACGTTCTGCTTCTTGTCAGGTTGGCTATAATAGTGGTATTGCTTGAGATCCTGCTGAATTCCAGAACTTCTCCAGAGTCAGTCTCTTTAAATCAAAATTGTCATAATGGGTAAATATCACTGCACAGTAGGATTTTTGGACATTATTGGTTTTATATTCCCCAAGAAAATTACCCTTTCTAGAGAACAAATCCGGCTTTCTCCCTGCAGGGTTTTCAAAGTTATTACATACACAGTTTTTTCCCTTCTGGATCTTCAGAGATGGAGTTTTTCCCAAAGGTGCAAATTTATGTGAACTTAATAATCTTGACTGTAATGGTTTGTCATTAATATAAGCACTAATCACAGAACTGTTATGCTTGGAAGGGACCTCTGGAGATCATCTAGCCCAATTCACCCATTTAATATTAACCATCATGATTGAATGTGATCTGATACTGATTTTAATTTGTTGGGATTTATCTTTAAGAAGATACTTGCTTAAAAAGAATAAATTTGTTCAAAATGCAGTAAAAGTAACAGCATAATCCACAGCCCTCACCCTCACCCCAAGATTAACAACATTTTGACCAGAGTAATGATCAGAGATAAATTCCTATAATAAAATGATGCAAAGATATGCTGAAGTAACTTTTCTGATTCTACTGCTTGAAATTTGACTCCATAATTAGTAAGCTGTTCAAAAGAATGAATAATTTATGTGGTATCACTGCTGTGGAGTACTGAATAAAAGATCTCAGTAGAGCAGGAGGTATTTTTGTTATCAAGATACCTCATCAATGAAAAAAAAAATCTTTTGTTTACTCTAAGGGCTCCTATGTTATTTAATATCACTATTTAAAATAGAAGGAGAGTAGCATCAGAGATAAAATTTGCTTTTTCTTATGGTTGTAGCAAGAAAGCTTGTCCTACTTAACTGTCCATAGAAGAGATTTTTATAGTGACTTGCAGAACCATGGCATGGGTTGGGGTTATTTGTAATACAGCTGTTACTAGATGTAAGATTTTGCAGCCACACTGAGAAATGTGAATACACTGTGTTTGCTAAGCAATAAAAACACTGAACTGTTGAACCCTTAAGGTTATTAAGATAATTTATTTTGTCATGTTTTTGGATTATTGGTTTGGTTTTGTTTTTTTTAAGACCTCATCTTCACAACTTAATTAAGTTTTATTTCCTATGGTCTATAGAAGTTGTTCTGCCCATGTGCTGCTTTCAGCTTTTCAGCTTTTTGTCAGCTAATTGTCTGCTGTTTCAAGCTGTGCTGATTTTCTTTCATTCCTGTGTTTCTGATTTGCATATATTGAAATATGGGACTTAAACCAACAGAAATTATCTAGATGTATTTGATCAGTTGGAGATGATATTGTTTGAGCTAAAAGTAGGGATGGTACATTTTTTTAGAGAAGCTTATGAAAAAAACTTAGTCAAGATACATGCAAAATACTCTTTGACTCACGAAAACCCCAAAGCCACAAATAGTTATAGACATGGAAAATATACTAGATAAGTACCACTATTTATTTATTTTCCTCTAAAACTTTATTGAAATTGTCTGCTGATTCTTGCATTTCATGATTATCATAATTGTCCATTGATTTTTGTTTACATCTTCAGACATTTTCCTGAAACATAAAGAACATTCTAATTAGATCAGTGCAAAATGTATTTAGTCTTGAATTTTGTCTTTTTTAGCAACATTGTGGTTTAGGGATGGTATTCCTCTCTCTAGTGCTCCAACCAAAACTGCAACATCATTTGCTTCCCTTCCCCCTCCAGCAGAAAACACAAAAGGGAAAGATTATGGGTTGAGATAAGGAAAATTTAGTGAAAACAACAATAAGATAAGAAAATCAACAGTAACAGCAAAAATATTAATAAAAAGTAATCGAAGTTAAATACATTTATTTCCTTCTCTGAAATAGGTAGTTGCTAAATCTTTTACTAATGCATGTACAATGAAAATTGAATGCTCGTGTTTGCAAATCAGTCACTGTAAAGTCTTACCACTAATGTAAAGATAAATCTCTGCATTGAGCTGAAATATATTTGATATGGCTAATAGAGAATGCAATGAACCTTTTATGAATGTGTAATAAAACAAATGATGCAATCTAAATAATGGTATCTCTAGAGACCAATTAATTTCTTTGAATACTTGATTATGACAGTATTCCTGTATCTTCCAGGTATTGAGTATGGTGGCCAAAGGATGTAATTTTCATTGTGAATGATAGAAGTCCTAAAGCTGACTTTACGGGGTGTCAGAGCCTTTGATACAGCTTGAATTGTAGAATATCCTGATTTGGAAGGGACCTACAAGGATCATCAAAGTTCAACTCCTGGCTGTGCACAGGACACCCCAAGAGTCACACGCTGTGCCTGAGAGCATTGCCTAAATGCTGCTTGAACTCTGTCAGGCTGGTGCTGTAACCACTGCCCTAGGGAGCCCATTTCAGTGCCCAAACACCCTCTGGGTAAAAAAAAAATTTCTAACACCCAAAATAAACTGAACTGATCAGTGCCTGCCCCTCCTCTTTCCCTCACGAAGAAGTTGTAGATTGCTGTGACATCTGCCCCTCAGTCTCCTTCAGGCTGAACAAGCCAAGTGACCTGAACCCCTCCTTGTATGGCTTCTCCTCTGGATCCTTTGCCATCTTTGTAGTCCTTCTTTGGACACTTTCCAATAGCTTTATACCCTTTGACTATTTTGGTGCCCAAAACTGCACACAGGACTTGAGGGGAGCAGAGTGGGACAATCCCCTCTCTTGCCTGGCTGGTGATGCTGTGCCTGATGCCCTCCAGGACAGGGTTGGCCCTCCTGGCTGCCTGGGCACTGCTGGCTCATATTAAGCTTGACATTGACCTGGATCTTTCCATGGCACTGCTCTCTAGCATCTTGTTCCTCAGTCTGTACATAAATCCAGGATTGTCCCATCCTAAATGCAGAATCCAGCACTTCCCTTTGTTGAACTTAACATAGCTGGTGATTGCGTGGCCCTCTAATTTGTCAAGGTCATTCTGCAGGGCCTCTCTGCCTTTAAGGGAGTCAACAGCTGCTCCCAATTTAGTATTGTCTGAAAACTTAGTATATATTTGAGTCCTGCATCCAGTTTTTTTTTTGAAGATGTGGAAAATTGGGCCCTGCAGAGTCCCACTGGTGGCAAACTCCAGTCTGATGTCACCCCATTGGCTGTAACCCTTTGCACCTGAGCCATGAGCCAGTTGCTCACCCGTCCCATGATGTGTTTATCCAACTGTGTGCTGGACATTTTGTCCAGAAGGATCCTGTGAGAGACAGTGTGAGAAGCTTTACTGAAATCAACATGGAAAACATTTCTCTGGGTATTTTGAATCAGAGTAGTTACCTCCTAAATAACAGCTTAAAAGTTTTTCAGGATGTAGATGATTGATTCATAGGAATAGTTTTCCAGTATGTCCAGTGCAAGTGTTGCTATTCCTACAGTGATACTAATACAGGGATGAGGCATAGTCAGTCATACCAGCAACCACCTACACACGCTCTAGAAATACACTGATGAAATTCCATAGACTACTGACATGTGGGTTTCTGAGTTTCTCATAGATGAGAGCAGGTTTTTTTTATTGTTTTACTGACATTCCATGAGTAAAGATACTTCAAAAGTAGTTCTTCAGAACAGTCTCAGAATGGTAGCTTCTCTGGATGTCACTGCCCATGAGAAAATACTGCAGATCTTACCTGGAGAGAGCACAATATTGTGTTAGCTAGAGGGAAAAACAGTTACTGTCATTGTGCCAAATTTTCAAGTTCATTCTTCTTTGCTGAAAATAATGTGGAGAAATAGATAGCAATCTTTGGCCACAAATCTACAAATAGTTTTAGGAGTATAAAAAGTAAAGAATATTTATAGGAGTATAGAAAATGAAAAATATTTTTGTTTTGTAGTTTCCAATTGATGTGACAGAAGGTCAGCAATATATTAAATTCTGCTTCCCAACACATTTTAAAACTTCAGAAGATGCTTAGTTTTGTTAAGATTATCCATGTAGCCTGCTTTCCTTGAATTCAGCCGAGGCTTTGTGATCTTGTAAAAAATCAGATTTAATTCATCATTGGGAGCTTTTAAACTCTTATCCTAGACAACTAACAGTATACAAGAGGCCAAAGCCATTAGATCACACCACAAAAAAGGAAAACTATGTCCAGTGTAGTGTTGCTCAGTACATGTGTTTATTGGAAAAGCTGTCTGAACAGAAGCCAAAATAATAATCTCCTTAAAAAAATGAACAAAATAGCAATTGACTGAAAAAATTTAAAGTAAGAAAGTGTGCAGTATGTAAGGTTGTTTGGTTTTACAATAAAACTCCTCAGTGTCTGAAGGCAACCACTTGAAAAGATTAATTTCTGTGTTTGCAAAGTTTCAGCTCACAGTATTGTTAGATATTAATCTCTTCAACAAGAATGCCAGCTGTTATATTCTTTCTAAATGCAACAATAGAAAAAAAAACCCCTACCTGTAGAAGTTCCACATCTATTTTTTTTAACTCCTGATGTGCAAAATGTAACAATATTGGTATATAGGAGGCCAAGGTGTTCTTTTAATGCTGTTTCTCATATTGACTCATCATGTGTGAGTCACTGTGTGTAGGTTCTTAAGTCTCTCCCTCACCTCCGTAGGTTAATACTAGTTGAGTTTTAGTTTAATAAAATTGTAAGGCAGTTTTCTTTATCTCAGGAATTCCTGCATATGCAGCTTGTACCATGCTCCATAGGCTACTCAGGGCAGCCTTTTGTTTCACTATTCATTGTTTGTTTGGCCTTTCTAAGGAAAGAATTTTTATTTGAAAACTGGGCCTGAGAGGGTTGTTTGTTGTTCTTTTTTCTGATGAAACTATGTGCCAGTTTCAGCTATGTTAATTTTTTTCATGATGACTGGTACGGGGCAATATGATAGATTTGTGCTGAACATGGGGTTGATAATATGGAGATGTTTTTGTTATTATTGCTGAGTTGGGTTTGCACAGAGCCAAGGCCTTTTCTGTTTTTCCTACTGGCCATGCTGGTGAGGAGGTTGGGCCTGCATGGGAGGTTGGTAGGAGGAGATACAGCTTGGACAACTGACCAAAGGGATATTGCAGACCATATGACATCATGCTCAGTACATAAAGTGAGAGGAAGAAGGGGAGGAATTTTGGGGTAATGACATTTGTTTTCATGAGGAACTGTTACTTGGGTGCCTGCTCTCCTGGAGATGGCTGAACCCCTGCCCGTGGGAAGCACTGAATTCATTCCTTGTTTTACTTTACTTTAGTGCATAGCTTTTGCTTTCCTTATTGAACTGTATCTCACCCATCAGTTTTCTAATTTTTACCTTTCTAGTTCTCTCCCCAGTCCTGCAAGTGGGAGAGGGAGCAAGGGACTGTGTGATGCTTGGTTGCTGACTGCAGCTAAACTACAACAAACTAGTAGCAAAATAGCCCTTTAAATTAATGTTTGGGTTTGATTTTTTAGCACGAGAATATTTTTGAAGAAGGTACACTTCTCAGATTAATGATAAAAGCAGTGTATTTGTGTCTGTTTTCACTTGTCTTTGTATGTTGGAACAACAGACTTCAACAGCAGATTTGCTGTAGTGTTCCCTTCAGCTGTGTGGTATTCGTTTCATACCTTTACCAGAATAATTAATTTAAGAGCATTATATATTTGCTTTCAATGCCATGGGAAAGATGAGGATAGCCAGGGATCAAGCCCAACCAACATGGATTTATGAGAGGAAGGTGCTACTTGACTCCCCTGATGTCCTTCTATGACAAAGGGATTTGCTCAGTAGATGAAAGGAGTACTGTGCATATTGTTTATCTAGACTTCAGTAAAGTGCTTGACTTCATCTCCCACAGCATCCTCCTTGATCAGCTTGTGACTTGGATGGGTGGACTCTTGGATGGATAAAAATCTGGCTGGATATCTAGACCCAGAGAGCTGTGGTGAATGGAACTAAATCCAGTTGGCGATGTGTCGCTAGCAGTGTTCTCCAGAACTCAGTTTTGGGGCCAATCCTGTTTGACATCTTCACCCGTGATTGGGATGTGGGGATTGAGGGCACCCTCAGTAGATTTGCAGATGATACTAAGATGGGTGGGAGTGTTGACCTCTCAAGGGAAGAAGGCTCTACAGAGGGATCTGGACAGACTCAGCCAGTGGGCTGAGGACACCAGCATGAGGCTCATGAAGGCAGAGTGCCAGGTCCTGCACTTGGGTCACAGCAATCCCTGGCAGCGCTACAGGCTGGGGCAAGAGTGGCTGTCCAGCAGGAAGGGGCCTGGGGATGCTGGCCAGCAGCAGGCTCAGTGTGAGCCAGCAGTGCCCAGGTGGCCGAGAAGGCCAGTGGCATCTTGGCCTGTGCCAGCAATAGCGTGGCCAGCAGGACCAGGGGAGTGACCATCACATCAAGGCCACTCCTCGAGTACCGCATTCAGTTTTGGGCCCCTCACTTTAAAGAGGGCATTGAAGNTATATATACACCTGAGTGCTCTAATGGCTTCTTTTGGTGTTGCAGGAAACAGCATACTCCATTCAGCAGCAGACAGTGTGACCAGTGCAGTACAGAAGGCAAGTCAGGCCTTGAATGAGCGTGGTGAAAGACTAGGTCGTGCAGAAGAAAAGACAGAGGAGCTGAAAAACAGTGCTCAGCAGTTCGCAGAAACTGCACATAAGGTAAGATTTTGGCAGGATAAGACTCAGTAGGTTAAAGTGAGACATATGTCTATCAGAGTTTGTTGAATGAAAGCATGTATCTGTACTTAGTTATATAAAGGCTTGAACTTAACTCAGGGTATGCATCAAATCCTCCTTGTGATGTCTTCTTTGCCTCTAAAAAAATCCCTTCCATTTGCTGGTCACTGCAGAGGATCTCAAAGTTATAGATTCTATATAATAAAAACTCAGAGTTGCCTGCCAAAGACACAAAAAAAAAAAAAAATCTGTTTGAGGAAAGAAAGAAAATTGTTCGTTTAAGTTCTTTCATGCTGAAATTTTTTTCTAGTATATCGCTACAAATATTAATTTATTTAAAAATCATGTTTGTAAGCATATCCTTGAGTATTAAAGGTTTATGTCAGTTTAGTTTGAGTCGTTTATTGGTCATCATTTCACCAGTAGCAAATGAGTGAATTTTAGCTGCCCCTACCAGTTCTATTTTCTCAGTAATTTCCCGNGCAGGACCAGGGGAGTGACCATCACATCAAGGCCACTCCTCGAGTACCGCATTCAGTTTTGGGCCCCTCACTTTAAAGAGGGCATTGAAGGACTGGAATGTGTCCAGTGAAGGGCAGCAAGGCTCATGAGAGGTGTAGAGGACTTGTCTTATGAGGAACAGCTGAAGGAGCTGAGTTTGTTTAGTCTCAGGGGGGCTCAAGGGAGATTTCATTGCTCTCTACAACCACCTCAAGAGAGATTGTAATGAAGTGAGGCTGGTCCAGATAGCACACCCGCCCTAGAACATTATAAATTAATTATATTTAATATGAAGAATATATATATATATATATATATATATATATATACACCTGAGTNCATAAGGTAAGATTTTGGCAGGATAAGACTCAGTAGGTTAAAGTGAGACATATGTCTATCAGAGTTTGTTGAATGAAAGCATGTATCTGTACTTAGTTATATAAAGGCTTGAACTTAACTCAGGGTATGCATCAAATCCTCCTTGTGATGTCTTCTTTGCCTCTAAAAAAATCCCTTCCATTTGCTGGTCACTGCAGAGGATCTCAAAGTTATAGATTCTATATAATAAAAACTCAGAGTTGCCTGCCAAAGACACAAAAAAAAAAAAAAATCTGTTTGAGGAAAGAAAGAAAATTGTTCGTTTAAGTTCTTTCATGCTGAAATTTTTTTCTAGTATATCGCTACAAATATTAATTTATTTAAAAATCATGTTTGTAAGCATATCCTTGAGTATTAAAGGTTTATGTCAGTTTAGTTTGAGTCGTTTATTGGTCATCATTTCACCAGTAGCAAATGAGTGAATTTTAGCTGCCCCTACCAGTTCTATTTTCTCAGTAATTTCCCGGAGGATTCACTGATCTCAGCTGTTAGCATGCTATTATCTACAGATAGCAATTTTTTATTATATGGGACTTAACCCTAAGCTCTCTGCTTGGTTTGCAAAGCCAGTTTGTCTGCACATTTTATATAGGTTTGACTCGCTTCATCTCTTTCTTCTCCATCTCATTCCCAGTTAAGTCCATTTCTGAATTATTTGAAATGGAAATAATTGGTAATCACAGAGGTGGAAAGGCAATCAGTCCTTTATTTTTCATCATTATGTAGTGGTGGAGTTCCTGAAGAGGTGTTTTAAATTACTAATCTAGAATTTCTGATTGTAGTTAACAATCAAAATCATTGGGTCAAAATTACAATTCTTCTAAGCATGTCTTTGTTTCTGGTGTCTTGCTCTAGCCTTCCTCACAGATAGCAAAATAATGGAACATTGGGAAACAGAGCTGGGAAAGCAGATAAATCCTGCCTCCTCAGCATGGCAAAGAGAGGCTTTGCCTGCATGTCCCAGGAAAGGGAATGACTGGGTATCTGTATGCAAAGAAATTAATGGATTTCAGGCATCTTTTGGAGAATTTGTCTTACAAACACTTCTTATCCAGACTAGCCACATTAGGTTGATACAGCTGTCATTCTCAATGATATCTCTTTAATTTTTTTTTCCTTTCTTTTTCAGCTTGCCATGAAGCACAAATGCTGAGATACTGCCCAAAGTTGAAATCTTCTCAAGAGAAGCTGAAAAGGCTAAAATCAGCAACTTTTACAGGAGATTGAGTCTTCTGTATGCTTTTTCCTTCCCGTTCAGTGGAGATAACATTCTTTCAGTTTCTGTGCAGGAAAAAGTGTTGCATTTCTACTTTTCTGACTTACTTTTGTTCCTCTTTTTTAATATTGCTACACTGTCCTGCAGTACTTTCTACCTGTATTTCAGTTGTTACAGGAGTGAAAGCAAACATTGAAAATGGACCAAATGACAAGCTGATCAGGATTAAAATAGTAATATTCTTTTGTGGTTGTACAAAAAACTGATTGAACTGATTGTGGACCTGTGTGTGGAAATAAAATCCAAAGAAGGGGTATAATTTACTTCATTTAATGTAGCATCAGCAGAATGTGAATGAATGTTAGAATTAAACATCTGGGGTTGTAGCTATAGTGGAGGACAAACTTCTTTGTCCTGGGAAACAGAAAAAATTGTTTCTTCTAACTGATGTAGGAAGCGTTGCATGTGCACCAGCATTCAGAAGTGCATATCTGAATTTCATTCATATCAGCATTTTACATGTTCCTGTTTTCACTTTCAGACTGATTATTTGAATAGTATGCTGAAACCTAGAGAACACATGCTTGAGGTTTCAAAACTGAGGAAAAAAGTAATTTTTACATCTATACGCACATAGCTGTGCCTCAAACACAATCTGCAGTTTAGCAATCTTGATAAAAAATAACATTTCTTTTTACCTGTGATTGTGTGGCTAAAGGCATGAGAATGAGAATGCAAAGGCCTGGGAAGATGAGAGTGCACTATTTTCAAGACATCTGTTTTTCATAAATTCTACAGTAAGAGTTTCTTGGAACACTTCAGACATTTGTCTGATTTTAATGACTTCTGTGTTAGCAAGTTGTCTGATTTTTAATGTAGAGGCTTTCAGAAAAGCATGTCTTGATAACACTAGAATCAACTTCTAGTTTGAGTCTCAGCTTTCAATATGTTATCACTGGAAGGGTGACCTTACTTCATCTGTATTCACTAAATGCAATATACACACTGTATTTCTCTCACAGAAATAATAAGTAGGTTACCTTTTTCCTTTACAGATGTTTTCTAACATTTTTAAGATGGTCTAATATCCTTCAAGAATGAAAAGGGGAAAAAAAGGGAAAAGGATGTTGCTTTTTTCTTTTTTTTAAACCAGTCAGCTAGAAAAGAAGTCCTTGCAGAAGGTAAAGCCTTCATCTTCTGAAAATGCCTGCTCTTCATTTTTGCCCTCATCTCACCAGAGAAAAGCTGGCATTATGTGAATGTACTGTATTCATTGCAGAATATGATTTTTGCATTATTAATGACACAACAGTCTAAAATCCTCAGAGCAGTACTTGTAAGAGAGATAAAAGCTACTGTAGTAATTGAGAAAATTTTACTTACTGCAAGCTGAAATAACTGAAAATCTCATGGAAATGCCCATTTCATAAAAAGATGCTTGCCTTTAGAAAAATATTCTCATTTGAACTAAGGACCCTGTCTAGTTAGCTGATTGCATTCAAACTTTACATCTGTTTTGTTTTGGGTTTGTTTTTTTTCCTGTTATTTAAACAGTTTTGTAAGAAGCTTTTTATTTAATTTCACATTGGGGGTTGAGAGAATGGGTCATTTGTGTAGTTCCATATTTTCATTTATCTCTGTTTAGCACCAGCTCCAACAATTACCAAATCTAGCACCTACTGAAATGGAATTTGGCCTCTTCTGTTATAAATCAGGACAGGTTCATTAACAACACAAGTTCTGAACACTCTGTTGAGCTATGTGTAAGTAAAGCTTACCCTGGAAATGTCTGCTATTGTAATGGCTGCAATTAACCAGGAAAACCGTGTTTGATTTTGAAACAGAAATTAAACTTCTGCTAGATACAAAATGTTAGGCTTCTTTTTGTAAAAGATGGATTATAAATCAGTCAAGGAGTACATTTTTGACCACATAGCTATCTTGTTATATTTTCCACTCTTTTAAAACTATATTCTGCTGCTAACCTCCTAAGTCTTTCTCTCAAGAGAAAGAAGTAGATTTTGAACTGCTGCCATCTAGCCAGTCCTCTAAGCTTGCAAATAATTAGAAGAAATGTCTAAAACCCAGGTCAGATAAACCTGAAAAGAATTAATTGTCTAAATTTAGATTAAAATGCATGTATTTTCAAATGTTTACATAAGTATCAGCTAGACAGGACACGATCATGATTGCACTGCTAAGTTCCAGACCTCTTGTGAGTTGGACTGTACTAAAACATTGCTTTAGTCCCACCTGAGTTTTTAAGCATTTTGGATTATTTTGCATCTTCTAGTTAAGTGTATTGTTTTTTAGCATAACTCAGGACTTTTATCCAACCATCAAAAGCCATTTTCTATGGGAACTTTAAGTAACCTAAGTCTTCTGAATGAAGGAGAAGTGGTTTGTCTGTTTACTTTGTTCTTGCTGTTCATTAAACTACAAGGTTTGGTAGCTTTTAGGAAAAAAAAAAAACAAGGTGTATAAATGTTTATCCAAAGGTAAATCTTAGAGCATTGCAGTTTCCTTCTGGAACTTAGCTTGTAGTGTATACAACCTAGTATTATTAGATAGTCATGTACATAACATATATTATGGTTCAGGTTAATGTTTCATATGAAAGAATGTATTTGTAAATTGTAACAATATTAATAGTTTCTTTATCTTTTTAAAGTTCTGAACAGAATAAAAATAATGTATTGTTAGACTTGACTGCTGTACTGCAAACTCTGTCTTAAAAGGCTACTTTTGTGTCTAGCAAAAGTTGTGTATTATGTGAAATATTAACAAAAATGTGCGCTCTTAAAACTGGTCTTAAAGGTAGGTAGGTTTTGCTATGATTTGCCAAAACTGTAGTACTTGCTGATATCTATTGTAACCAATTCCTTGGAAGTTCTCAAAGATGTAGAAATTATTTTGTGCCATTCTGGGAAGAAAAAAAAAGTGGGACCTGCTCTCTTGACTCACTACTGGAAACCCTGATTTTTGTCATTAAATACTATACTGTGATGAAAACTGGCTTTGGATTATTTGAGTTCTCTATTCAAAATATCAATTATTTTTGAGTTAGATTTTTGTATTTCAGTCTAGCAAAATTATATTGAATTCTAGCAAAATTGAATAAAAATTAATTTGTGCTGTAGTGATAAAAATTTTCTCTAGAATACTGTAATTGAAAGAGAATTAGAGGAAACAAGGTTAAAGCATTTCCTGTCTTAGCAGATTCCAGGTAATAATTACCATAGGTTGAAGTTAGCACCCTTCCTGAAGGTTAAAAAGGGTGTGTAGGTTAAAAAGGCTGTGTAGATTAAAAAGAATTCTGATAATTTGCTTTCCGTTCCTATGAAATGCTTATTCTCAAATTGTTATTATCTTCTTTTGGCTATCTCATTTTATTGATCATCTTTTATCTAAGAACAAGCAATTTTCATTACCCTGTAAGAGTAAAACTATAAAGGTAGAATTGTTCTACACACAGAGAAGCAGTCCCCTAGATTCAAATGGAGTCCTACTTGCACAAGAACCATATCCAATACGAACTGGCTTTGCTGCCATCTCTCTTTTCAGGCTTAAATATGATCCCTGCAATCATAATCTTTAAAATGTCTTGTTGGCAAATACTGTCAACTGTTCAATTACTGTAGGTATTAGGTAAGTTTTTCTAGAATTCATGTTGTCCATAGATGTTGAATACCACACATCCCCAATGTCCAGCCTGTATGAACCTCTTAGTAATGGAAATAGGTGTCTGGTGGATCAGAGACTGATTTGAGCTGGGCAGCACTTTGTTTTAGATTGAACATAATTATTTGTCAGTTCTTTTCTATTGTTATTGTATGTTTGTCAGTTAGAAAGACAGAATGTTCAGTTTATTTTTGAACATTCTTTTAGATCAATTTCACCATGTCATTTTTTTATTGATGTTTTGACTTTCATAAATCATCAACCTTATTTGTTGCTGTGTATAAATTAAGGAAAAGATAATAGAGTCATCTTTGTCATTTGGTCGTCTTTGAGTCATGGAAGAAGCTGCAGGCATGGATGTCTGCTGATTCAGTATCTTAGGTTTGCTAAGTGAAAGATACGTTAATATGTTACTGAAGAGTTAATATTTGACTGAGAAAATTGTTCTTCAGCTACAAGTCGTGGTGCCTATGAAGATGTACAGATACATCCTACTTCAGGTAGTGCTGTCCTGTACTCACGAAGGATTGCTTTGTCTCAGATTAAACATGGTTTAGTCCTCTATGCAAGTGATCAGCTACCACTGGGGTAATGACGTGAATTTATATCAACAGTAATTTCCCTAATAATTCCAAATCACCAACTTCCACTTCGTGGCACATCATTACAGCCTGTTTTGTGTATCATCTGGAAGCGCTGAATGATATTTAGTGTCTGTTTCATTTTTACTTTTTCTATTTCACTTGTGTTACTGTCTTTTTATCTGCTCTCAATTCATGCAGTCTGAATTGTGGCAACCTTTCTTATTGATGGTGGTTAGCTTTGGCAGGGGTTGACATGGGATTACAGGCCCAAAAATGTATTTCACTATTTATTTTTACAATGACTGAACAAAAATAAGTGTAAAGGTCTGTCACATGGAGGCATAATATTATGTTAGATCTTCAGTGTTCAGGCCAAGTATCCAGGGTAGAAAAGTAGCCTTGTTAACTAGGCAAGTCAGATTTTAGAAGTATAGAAAATAGATATCTAACAAAATGCTAATTGATATTTTAAACAGTTCCAGAGGTTTCTGGTAGCTAAAAGGGTGATAACTTGGGCAGTGGACTTGAAGCCTGTATTGTATTGAAATTCTGAAAACTGCTAAAGAGTTCTCATCTGTGTTAAGTATTTTTTTTCCTGCAGAGAAGAGAAAGAAAATATAGTAAAAAGTAAATGAAAAAAAAAAATGGAAGTGTTTCATACTGTATTGAAAAGGAATTCTTCAACATGTGCAACTAAAAATAATCATCATGCTGATTTGCAGCCAAATCGGTTGGGGTTCTTTTCTTATTTCAGAAAGACATAGGAAAGCTTTCTTTGCCATGGCATGATCCTGGAACCAGGACTTCTGCAGAAAAAAGCTTTACTTCTTAGAAGTATTAAGATTTTAAGAGAGAATCCTTTCCAAAACTTTCACTGGTTTTATGAAAAAAAAAAAACAAACAAACCACATTTGGAAACATTTATTTGTTTATGTGAGAAATCACAGGAAACAGAGAAAAAAAAGAGAAGACTAAGATTTAACAGTAGAATGCTGCATTCATTTGAGGATTATAAGAGACTAGTCAAAAACATCACACTATTACTTTTCAGGAATAAGGAAGTGTAAGCACTGTTCTTACTGCCAGCTAGCAGTGCCTGAACTGGAGGAGAGGGTGTGCAAGATGAGGGACAGATTGGAGGCTTCTGCATTACCAGGTAAGCAAGTCAGAGGAGGTGATGGGGTGTGATTTCTGAGAGGATCCCAGGGAAAAGGAGAAAGGTACCCATTACTTGGGAAGACACTGCCATCACTCCCAGAGTGTGTCTTCCCTGCACTCCCTTCTCCCAGCTTTATATGCTGAGCACAAAGCTGCACAGATAGGATTATCCCTCTGGTCAGCTGGGATCAGGTGTCCTGCTTGAGTTCCCTCCCAGCTCATTGTTTAACCTCAACCCTTTTGAGGGTCACGCAAGAAGCAGAAAAGGCTTTGACCGTGTGTAAGGCCTGCTCAGCAGTAACAGAAACATCCTTCAATTATCAGCACTGTTTCCAACACAGATTTAAAACACAGCCCTTTACTTGCTACTATGGAGAAAATGATACCAGCCAAAAGCAGCAGACTGTTTAGTGTTTTCTCATAAATGGGTAGAGAACCATTTGCAATTTTAGCAGCATTTTCTAGCAAAATTTCTTCAGGACAGTTCTGAGGCGTTTTAAACCTACATAGAGAGAAATGTGAGTGCCCTTGGTCTTTTATCTTACCTGTTCTTTTCTGATACTTCCCCAAATGCAGTTTTGCAGCATTTGAGACAAGCTGAAAACAGGTCTGTTAAAAGTCAGAGCAATGAAACTGCATGACAGGTATTATTCTTCACTGAGGCCATGAACAATTGCAGAGCTGCCAGTGTCTGAGTGAAATAATAGCTGTATATATGGGATCATTTGTAAGACAGATGGCTGAGAAAGGTACCATTTATCTGCCAGACAAGGTTTCATAACTTTTGGCATCCATTCTTGTCAAAAGCATCATTAATGGTTAGCTATTCGCTAATCACCTCAATCTAGAAAATGTTAGATTAAAATCCTTTTTTTTTTTCAAGTCTATTCTAGATGGCAATCTCTGCAATGGCACTGAATGTGGAAAGGGAGGTGGGAAGAAAGAGGTCGTGTTTATATTTATTGGCTGGGTAGGCTTCATAGAATCTGTTCCTACATGTACAAGGTTATTTATGGCTTCCTTTAATACCCCAATTGTCCTTCCTAGTTCCCACTTTTGTATAGTCTTTAATATTCAGAGTCATTTTTTTGTCATTGCTCACTTGATCTCACCGTAAGGGGTGGCTCCACAGACAAAATACCAGGATTTTTAAGGCCAACATGAAGTACAATCTTTAGTGTTTGTTCTTTGGGGTTTGGAAAGCTCCTCCTGCATTATTTATTAACTGAAGATTGTTGCTGTTTGAAGGTGAAGATTTAAGCATGTACTGCACATGAAATGAGGATGCTTCACATTACAAGGGCAAATTTGTAGTGAAGATGTTTCAGCATGTCTGAAAATGCTTAGGATAAGATTGCAGTCAGAAATTAAGAGTGCTGGATCACCTACTGAGGTGTTTCTTCCTTATTCTTGCTAAAGGCTTTTTCTCCAAAGCCTGTCATGAAGCTGTAATAAATAATACAAGGTATCTGTCTTAAATATAGGAGGTTTTACCCTTGAAGAATTCAAAGAGAAGTATCGAATTTCTTTCATATAGGTATAAAATAAGCCTTGGAAGCAAGTAGTTTACAGTAAATTAAGGGACCAGAGTAGAATTGAGAACTGAGAATATAAACCCCAGTTTCTCCAGTCCTAATAAAAAATTTCAGGATTATAATGGAAATACTTCTAGTTTCTTGATTTGTTAAAAAAATCAGATACAAAAGTACGCTTCTCTGTCTTGCTTTAACCCCTCTTAGCAACCAAGCACTATGCAGCCACTCAGTCCTCCTCCAGTGAGATTAGGAGAGAATCTGAAGAATAAAAGTTAGAAAACTGTGGGTTGAGATAAAGACAGTTTAATAGATGAAGAAAAAGCCATGCACACAAGCAAAGCAAGACAGGGAATTAATGCACCATCACTCCTGATGTCCCCACCTCCTCCTTATTCTCCTGGCTTTATATGCTGAGTGTGACATCACATGGCCTGGAATGTCCCTGTGGTCAGCTGGGGTCACCTGTCCCAGCTGTGTCCCCTCCCAGCCTCCCAAGCCCCCCAGCCCCCTCACCAGCCTGGCAGTACGAGAAGCAGAAAAGGCCTTGGCTCTGTGCAAGCCCTGCTCAGCAATAACAAAACATCTCTAAATTGTCATCCCTCTGTTTAGCACGAATCCAAAACACAGCCATATACTAACCATTGCGAGGAAATCAGCTCTACCCCAATCAAAACTGACACTCACATTTTTTATTTTTTCCTGCTCCAGCAATATAATGTCTTTCATGGCATACATGGCAAACATTGATCTGTTTGCAAACATCAATCTATTGTTGCAAAACATATCTGGAGAAAGAGAGGCACCAGAGGAAAGCTGACAAAAAGCAGCAATAAAATCTCATTGCTGCTCTACTTGGACTTGCACTGCAAGAGCAAACAGCTTTCAGGCTGAATGCCTTTGTATCAATGAAAGAATCCAGTTTAAGGTATTTCGGGGAATGCTGTGCATGTATGCCTCTTGTCACAGGCTTCAGCAACTGTGAGGAAAAAATGTCTGTTGCCTTGTGCTCAAACAGTTCTCTGACATTCTCTGATTTAGTCTAAGGACAAAAGGATCTCTGTGTCAGAGACACACAGTGCTTAGTCAGTGTCAGCTTCCATTAAACTGCCCTTTTGAAACACATAAACCCTCTCTCCTAAAAGCATGGGAAAAGCCAGGAAAAGAAGATACATCCTAATAAAGCATCAGAAACAGGCATTCTACAATGGTATTTGCTATAGGAATTCATACTGCAAAAAGTATTTCAGGTTACCAAGCTTGGGCAGTTTTCTCATCTCAGCAGAATGAAATTAAAACATTCTTCGCAGTATTTTCTGTCCCTTCATTTGCAATTTAGAAATCAAGCATTGTGATTCTCAGTTGAAAGGTATATTGCAAAAGAACAACGTGGTATAAATAAGATGAGAGTACCCATAAAAACAAGACTTACCGCTGCCCATGGTTGTGACCCAAAGGGGAGTCATGTGGTGAACACGGAAGTCATAGAAACACCAGTCATGCTAAAGAAATTATAGACTGGGCCACCTTGAAACTAAATGGGCAACAGAACTCAGCATTTCAGGATGTGAAAAGTATGTAGTTTGTGGCTGTCATGAAGGGAATGATCAAGGCATTCCTGTAAAATGCATGAACTTACAGAATTTAAGAGAAGTTATGAACAGAAAAGTAGAGAGACTTTGTTTTTAAACACCACTTTAGCTGTCTCCAATTACCAGCATAGGTAACTTCATTTTAAGACATGCTTGTAATGGCTTTAACTCAACCATTTTCAACTGTAATGTCCGAACTGGTAAGCAACTTTTCCATTCCTAATCCAAATGCTAATGTAATAAAGCTTAGTTTAACTCAAATGAAAAGCAAACAGATGTCCTAATTTTCCTTCTAAATGGTCAGAAAATACAAGAAGCTGTTACTTGGTCATCCCTTCCACATGAAAAATCTTTGCAGTGTTGGCACTTTAATATTTCACCAGCTCTGCTAAGATTCCTTGTCCTGTAGTAGGATTAAATGAAATCTTCTAGTATCTGCTGTCTTCACATCTGGAATTTTTCAGTTCTGAATTCTTTTTTTACAAAGTCCATGTCTCAATTTCGTTATTATACAGCATAGTTTCTATCTGAAATGCATCATCGTGGATTTAGTGACAGACAGTTTATGCTATGAATTGCAATGACCTGTCAAACCAAAGTAATGTTATCAGGTTCTAATCAAACTCTTTATATTGGTAAATATTAATTCCTCTCTTATTAGAACTTGTATTAAAATCTGTCGTACTTTTGACATTCCAAGAATGGTAAATCAACAGGGTAGTGTTTTGCGAGACAGTCAGTGATTCCCCAAGTCAGACTGCAAATGCAGCTACTTGTGTCAGGGGAACCTAGAAATCTCTCCAAATAAAATAGCTTCAGGATTTTTCTTGCTAAATCAATGTAAAACAATGATGGAAATGCTTTGGGAATGGTAGTAATAAGGTCTTTTGTTTTTTTAAATTGAAGAGAAGTGTTGGTTGGAATCCCTAGAGAGCACAGGGCAGGCACTTTCTAGGATGCAATGATAGGTAAGGGTTATTTGTATAGTCATAAACTCCCTAGGCAATTTCTGTGCCCCATCTTCAGCTCTGAGGTTTTTATGAGTTGTAGCGCAATAAATTAAGGCACTTCTGAATAGGATGTATAGAAAACAGCATGCTGTCCAGGAAAACTTTCAAAGATTTCATATGATATGTCTAAAACAAGACATGCAAATACACAGTGCCTTTTTATGCAGTCGCACTCATTTAGAGAGAAATTATTGGAATTTTTTTATTTATTGCAGTGTGTGCTTAATTGGGTGGTTTTGCTGCTGCTGTTCTCTGTGTATTGAGCATATTTTGTCAATCTTCTCCATATGTCATTAATTAAGACAAATGTGGTGCATTTTACACTAGGTCTGCCTTGAAGGACTATTTTGCTCAAGTACGTGGAATTTTGTGATGGTCTTTTATGTAGTGTTGCAACTTCATTCAATGATATAGAAAATAACTTTCAATTTAATTATATGATCTCTAAAATATTGCAAAATAAAAGTATACAGTGAAGATTCCATAGTAAAATTTATTATTGCTGTAGGTGTTCTTAGCCTGATAGTTAAAATTAGCTTGTGGTCAAGGACACCCTGGGCCACCTGTGGGTTTGAGATTTCAGTTTTGGTGTGGAACTTTAACGTGGATATAATCCTTGAGTTAGGTAACAAACAGTCCTTCTCTTTTGCTTTCCCTTTGTTTCATTTTGAAAGAATGGAACCTGGCCACACAAGATGACACTGAGACACATATTTTGAGGCCCTTTTGAGATGCCCAAGGAAAAAGAGCAAATGGGACAGGATAGGTGGCACAGCACATTTTTCTTCAGTGTTGACAAAGCAGAGAGACAGACTCCCCTGCTCCGTATGATAAATTGAGTTATTTAGAACTTCTTTGAAAAGGCTGAAAAGTTAATATTGTTTATATCTCAAAAGTGTGACTTACAGGAAGTAGAACCCGAGAAATAGATTACTTCTGAGATCACCAAAGAATGGTTTGTGAAGCATAGGCAAGGAATAAAAGAAAGAATTAAAAAAAAAATTTTAAAAGTAAATCTTTCTGGTCTAGGATTAAGATTTGAAAGGTGAGGTGTTTCCAAATTGTAATTGTTATAAGAGATAAAAAAGGGCTTGCCAGGCTTTCTGGAGCATCTGAGGAAGAGACACAAAGAAATCTACTTTTTTAACAGCAATGGTTGTTAAAGTTAGAATTCCAATGTCAACTTAAAATCAGAGGAATTAAAAATTAAATGTCTTTGTCAACAGTGCTTTGGATCACAATAGAGTTAGACATGGCAATGCACTCCCTGGGTCATCTTGTCATGATCATTAGTCTCTGCAGGCACAGAAGATAGTTTCAATTTCCAATAAACTACATCTTTATTGGTTTGCAAACAGAACAATGCTACAACAACACTGGCATGGGGGAGCCTCTCTTTGGATGTTTAGTGGGTTTTTTTGTTCGGATAAGTTTTTATCCTTATCTCCGTGGTTGTCTATTCACTTTTTTCAATCATAGTTACATCAGTTTTTAATGTAAATGTTTATCTCTCAAGCACTCTCTGAAGTTTGCAATTGACTGCAAACTTGTATGAGTCTCATTCACACTCAGTTCATATTTCTTCATGTTTTTTTATGGAAAGGAAAACAATTCATAAATGCACAAAATGAGTTTGTAGAATTTCCATTGCATATGCACATGCAACATCAAAATCATACTCCAATATATTATATCTCTAATTTGTCTGATTTGTAATATGACTACAATGTGACTCATTTTGCACATAAAAATCTTCTATTCTCCTGCAGAGTTTTATAATCTGTTTCCCAGTTTTTAATTTGTATCTCAGTAAGATAAATGAAGACATCATTTGAACCAGGAAACTCAAAATTTTAAAGATTTTCTAATAAAGTCATCTCTGAAACAGTAGTTATTTTTCCATAAGACAATAAATCTTTAGCAGTTGGCTGTGTTATTGATTCACTAATCTATTAAGTCATTTTTGTTTGCTTATTATAGCAATATTAATTTTGATTGAAAAAAGCTCTAAAATCCTTAAATGCTTTAGGCTAAATAGTCTTGGTCTTTACATACAATATAAGAAGTATTAATATACAGTTAATGCCAAAAAAAAAGGAATTTTCCCATCAGAATTCAATTTTGTAGTTCTGATGTGTTTCTGAACTACAATGTTTTAATAATTGCTCTTTAGACTGAGATAGCTGGTCAGGCCATGCTGGAGATAATTCACCCTTTTTCCTTAAACATCCTTCACAAATAATGTGCCTTCTCACCTTGCTACAGTACATAACTGCTATTGATTACCTGCTCTCTGTTAAATTCAGCTTCTGTTCAGTGCTGAAGGGCACATACAGGAGTTCTGACAGATTGATCAGGACATGCAGAATGAAGTTTAAGGAGATGATAGCTCTGACCTTCAACCAAGAAGCCAATCCAAGCAGCTGTGTGAAGTGTGTTCTTTAATTACCCAAGTCTTTGCACTGATATTTTCTCTGACTTCAGGAATATATATTTTCGGTACTTATGAGTGTTTCTGTAGAAACACACTAAACAAAGATACACAAAAAGATGTTAATTATGCCTGGACAAAAAGAAAAACTACTAAAATAAAATCCCTAAACAACAACAGCAACAACCAAAAAAGCCCCCAAAACCAAGACCAAAATCAACCCCAAACAAGCCCCATTCCCTGCCTAAAAAATAACCTTAATTTTGAAACTTTGAATATTAGATTCTTTTTATTAATTCCATTCCTAGAAATAATATAGAAATACAGTGCTCTTATGGTTAAACCCTAAATTGCAGCTAAATATCATGCAGCCACTTGCTCATTTTCCCTTCCTTGGCACACTTGGTGGGATGGGGAGGAGAATGTAAAGCTGAGCAGCAGGAAAACTCTGTGGTTTGGTCTGTTATTAGAAGCCAATTATTGACTGGTGCTATATGGTTGGGAAAGATTATTGCAACAAATTGGAAGCACAGCAGCTTGGTAAATGTACAAGAGGAGACAGGAATATTGCTGCTATAACTGTTGTCCTTATCCAAAGAAGCCTTCATGTGCACTCAGGTTGTCTGGTTTACCCAAAAAACAAAAGGCTGCTGAAGCTGTTCAGCTCTTGCAGTTTTATTGTGGTCATATGGAACGACCTGGGACACTGTACAGGGAATTTTGCTCAAGAGCTGGTAAGCACATCAGTTCTTCAAAATAACATCTTTCTAACACTCATCCAAACGGCCATGTTGTCTGCATCAAATATATTTTAAGGAGCTTACCACGAAAGTTTGTTTTTTAAAAATACAGAGATGAGATTTGTGTTTTAAAAAGCTGCCTCACGTATTTGACCAGCATAAGAATATATGTCTAGAAAACACCATGACAAGAAATATGAAATAAAAAACACCTTGGGTATTACTTACATGTGAACAATTTTTTTTTTTTTTACTTCAGAAAGTTACACATTAGTTCAAATAGATGCAATTTTCTCTCAAAGTAGTTCTGTTGGAATATTTTTAACCCATTTTACTTGTTATTTTTCTGATAACTTACCTGAGCAATAGTTTAGTTTTTCTGGAACATTTCCTTTCACCCAAGAGTATGCATCAGTGCTGGAGTATGCTGCTATTATCCTTATTACTATCTCTTTTGCTTAATACAGGTTTGTATCCTTCAATCTCCTCTTCATCATTTCTCTTTCACTACAAAACATACAGTAAAGTTCCTATGGTTTAGTGTTTCTTTTCAATTCTTTAGTTTTCAGGTAAAAAGTACTCCAAACAACTTATTGTTCACTAAGTCACAGCATCTTTTTGCTACTTTTTTCATGTAAAAATAAAAATTTTCAATATTGCTTGTGCACTCTTTCTCTCTTTCACTAAGAGAGGTCTGACATGAGCAAAGAGTAGCCTGGATTTTCAGAGCAAGAAAGATGATCTGTAAAATGTAAGCAAGGGGGAAAGTCTGAATGTATTTTAAAGTCATTTATTGTAGCAAAAAAGATCAGAGAATACATGATTACTTTCAAATATATGAAAAGACAGCATGAAGAACAAAGCAATAAAGTGTTTCATAATAGATACCTTTAGAAGCAATGATATTACAATTCAGGAAAGCAGATTTAAGTTAGACAATAGAAAATAGAAAATAGAAAATATTTCTTAATGGTGCAAATACAGTTGAATGGACATTACTACATTGCATTTCTGCAAACCAGAAATGGTGGAGCTATGATTTATTTTCTCTGAGGGCAGATAACCTCAATATCCTTTTCATCCATATCATTAATGGTTCCATGACTTCTGATCTCTTTTCTATTAACTGTTCACTTAAATAGACTCAATCAAACTGGATTTCACATCATCATTATCCTTGTACTGGCTCCCCAAATGTACTCATTACATCATGAATTAAATTAGATTGTAAGTGACCTTTCCTTGAGGACTGCTCCAAAGTATCAGTTCAGTACATGGCACAGTAGAAAAATCTATTGGAGTTACTCTGAAACACATCTCTCTCTCTGTGGCTCCTTTGAAATTAGGAGGAATGAAAAGTATGAAGATCAAGCATGAGGGAAAAAAAGTAAAATTGACTGGCTTGCCACTCTTCTGAATAGTCTTGGACTATGTCACTGAACATTGTAAGCAGGGTCTGAAGTCCACAGTTGCCTTTAATCAAAACTGACTTGTTAAGATCTTTGTGAGTGGACTGAACAGCTAAGCTGTAACAGTACCAAACATGGATGTGGTTCCCATGCCTAGCAGCATCAGTGTTATTTTTCTCTACTTTCCTTATCTTGTCCACACATAATAATGAGAATGAATGTAAAAACTTCTGTAAAGCTCTTCTGAATGTAAAAAGATGTAAAAATCTTCATAAAGGAATTGCTAGACTGCTTTTTTATTTACTGTATGTAGAACAATTTAGTATTTTGGATTGTATCTCCAAACGTAGAGAGCAGAAGAAAGATGTAAGAGTGAAGCTTATAAATTTATACTAAATAACTCTACCTGACCCTGTATGCAGTTGAATACATGACAGGGCTTTGGACCTCGTGTTTGAATTAGACATTTCACATGCAATTTGTGCATGTCAGTGTCTGATGTTGCCTAGTGGGTCAAAAATAGTGAGCTAGAGATTTTGATCCCCAAGCTTTTCTGATGTTAGTTTTTTTCAGAAGCCAGTGATGGTAAGGAACATCTCAGGATGTCCCACTCCCAACCATATTTTATCCTTTAAATATGGGATATTATCTTAGCTGACAGATAAGGTGAAGATCCTGGTAACACTGACAGCCCTTCAGGAGCTAAGGTACATGTCAGGTAGGAAAAGCTTCCATTGCTATTGTTTCCTATGTATCTGCTCCTTAGACAAAAAAACTAACTTCCTTCATAACCTCTGATACTGTATGATGAGCCTTAGTCACTTTTTAAGGTAAACAGACAAAAATTTGAATTTTATTAATTCAAAATTAAAGAAAACAGACAAAATCCTAAACAATACTAGAATTATTTCTCCATTTTTAAATATGCTTGAAATTGCTTAAAGCACAAATATAATTTTTAATGAATAATTGTTTGTTGATTATTTTCACTAAGTCCTAAAACCCATCAATCTACATCTTGTGCATTTATTTCCTACATTGTTTAATATCAAGTTTTAGAGCTAGTGGATGGTCAAATATGTACCTCTAGTTATATATCTGTTTAAAACAGTTTAACCCTGCAATGAACTATGTGGTTCGAACCTGTAATGCAGTGTACTATATCTTTAACTCCTGTAAATGGAAGTAAGGGGAGTTAGTAAATGCCAAAAGATTAAATTCAATTGCTATTAGCTTTATTTTACAAAAACAAAAATGTTCAGAAAGGAGTGAATTAGTGGCTGTGATTGGTTTCTTTTCACTTTCTGAGTGAAACAAGATTAATTTCCTGATAAGATAATGCATTTAAGAATTATTAAGTTTAAATATTTGAAGTCTATGCTCTTATTTTATGCATTTTTCTTAGCTAAATTTTAATGTAAGAATTACTTCATTATATTTTTCAATTTTAAATAGAAAGTCATGCTTGGTAAAGGTCTACTATAATCACCTCCATTAAAATGACTCCTACTGTTTTGCAGGTGATTGGAACCGTGGGTACTTTTGCTGAAATCTATTTTTCCTCTTTCTTTTAGAATGTATCAAAGAATCAAGAGAAAAAAATTGTCCTTTCTACCAATGGTGTTCGAATTTAACAGGATAACACTTGAAAGCTATTTTCAGAAATATACTTAAGGGGTTACATTTCTACCTGATGCAGCTCTGTGGCTGATGGTGAGTGATTTTGTCACATAATACTTACTGAGTTCAGGGATTGTGGATTTTTACTAGTCATTGGTAACCTGCTGTTTTCATGAAGCAGATCGTGCTTTTTGAAGAAAGTGATAATTCAAATCCAAAGGCATAAATCACCTTCAGATTTATAGGACTAAGCCCACACATTTTAATTAACTTTGTTCATTATCAAAATCAATTCCATGTTATCTTTGGTGAGTGATGTGTTTGCACAAAGGTACATGGGGGGAGAATTTGGCTTCTAATATCCTGATTAACAACTTTGTCCTCCTAGCTGACTATGCAGAAGCAGAAGAGGACTCTACACTTTCTTATATAAAATTGCAACTACATAGTATAGACCAAGAAGCAAATTCTGACAGAAATGAAAGAATAGACCCCTTTAATATATAGGTCAAATGTTAGGCATAAAAATAAGATAGGTTTTCTAACTTCCTCTCTGTTTCCTTTAGGCTTTTCAATTACTTAAATAATTTCACTATAGACTTTGATATTAATGGTGATATATGTAGGTAGAATTTAGGCAAGAGATTCAGGCTAGATTCTGACCACAATTGGT
Source organism: Thryothorus ludovicianus (assembly GCA_013397245.1). Taxonomy (NCBI): domain Eukaryota; kingdom Metazoa; phylum Chordata; class Aves; order Passeriformes; family Certhiidae; genus Thryothorus; species Thryothorus ludovicianus. The sequence goes on along the minus strand of VZTB01007842.1, from coordinate 117,795 downwards.
TTATTGGGATCCCATCATGCATTTTGTAAGAGCAAGACTCTTATCTTCAACAGGCTTGGTCATAATGCATAGTCACACTCTCTCTGATCAAATTCTCATTGAAACTTTAATTGGATGTGATATTCTTTGTCACCAATATTGAAAGAGATGAAAGATGCTTATACCAGTAAAGAAATTATAATTTTGTTAATACCTTTAAGTCTGTATTTTCCAGATGATTTTATAAGTATGCGAGTTTGATATAAATATGCAGATAATATGTACCTGTGCATATCTATATGTGTATATAGACACTAAGTTTGCAAGGTCAGGCTTTTGATAGTTAGAAAGAGCCAGTCTGTTTATGTACTATCAATTTTTAACTAACTTCCTTAGATTTATGATTCAGTATTTGCAGTCATGTCACCAACTTTTCTCCACAGATCTCTGGCTTAGTTCCAGACAGGATAGTATTGCAGACCTAACTCTGTGAAATTTTTATCCATCTTTTTGCCCTTTTAGCTATAGTGGCTGAAGAATGAGAAAAGATGACTGCAGGGCTTAGGCAGGTAATGATTTCCTTGGGGAATGGTTTTCTGTCCCTATTATTTCATCTGATGTGAGTGTGATTCTGTCCCTGTTTCATCCAAAGCATTTCTTTCTAATGCCTCAAGGTGCACTTTTCAGAGTGTGCACTGATACAGCTGTGCTTCAACCACAGTGGGTATTAGAAAATGTGCTGCTCAAAAACGGAGGTCCCATAAATTTTCCAATTCATGAACCTAAAACTAATAATGTAGGGGTTTTCTTTGTCTACCAAGAAGGTGTGGAATAATGTTTCACACCCTAGTAAATACTCTGAGAAGCAATACTATTTGAGAAGGACTTGGACTGTATTCAGGGATAAACACCACAGAGAAATTGTAGCCAAACTCATCATTCACTGTTCAGAATAGTGTTTGGATGGTGGATCATGTACAAAGTAGAGACTGGCAGCCTAAACATTACATTAAAAACAAAACCAAAAATTGCTGCTTTCTTGCTTCCTTACATACAACTAAATGCCAAATAGTAAATGTGTATTATTAAAACCATAAAATACCACAGATCTGCAGGGAAATGCTTCTTGCCGTAATATGTGGTTTCTGGAAAATTTAGTAGCAAAAAAATAATTTAGTTGATTCTTTTTTTCTTTGAGCCTGGTTTTGGATGAAAATCTCGAAAAGATTTGGCAATGTGTGCTCACAGCCCAGCAAGCTAACAGCAATCAGAAGCATGGCCAGCATTGTGAGGGACAGGATTCTGCCCCTCTACTCTACTCTTGTGAAATCCTACCCAGAGTGCTGCATCCAGCTCTGGAGCATCCAACACAAGAAAGACATTGACCTGTTGGAACAAGTCCAGAGAAGGGCCCCCAAGTTGATCACAAGGCTGGAGAACCTCTCCCTGTAAAGACAGGCTGAGAGAGCTGGGGCTGTACAGCCTGGAGAAGAGAAGGTCCTAGGGACACTTTCCAGCACCTGAAGGGGGCTACAAGAAAGCTGGAGAGAGACTTTTCACAAGGGCATGTAGTCACAGGATGAGGGGATTTGGCCTTAAGATGAAGCAGGGTAGGTTTAGATTGGGGATCAGGAAGAAAATAAAGGATAGTGAAGCACTGGCACACATTGCCCAGAGAGACTGTTGGCTCCCCATCCCTGGAAGAGTTCAAGACCAGGCTGGATGGCACTTTGAGTGACCTGTCTAGTGAGAGCTGTTGCTGTCCAAGACAGAGGGGCTGGAACCTAAGGGCCCTTCCAACCCAAACCATTCTATGATTATTTTTTTCAGACCAGTGTTGGGCTGCCAGTATACAATGAAGTCATGTGTATGAGCTTTCCTTCACCCCTGGACTTTTTAAAAGGCTTGTTTCTCAAGGAAGGACAAAAGCATTTCATAATCATAGGTCTCTAGCAACTGGAATTTCTAGAGATGTATCAAATATTTTGAAACCAGTATCAATAATTCATGACAATTCTTTTTCCAAAATAATAGACTTCTATTAGATGCTGTAAGGAAATTGGTGTTGTCAGACCCGCAGACCTGCCAGAACAGCTGAATTCTGGAAAACACTTGTATACATGTTCAGCTCTCATGGCATTCTCGTGGATCAGCTTACAGGAACTAACAAAGCATTCTTGTACAGAGACTAACATCTATATTATTCTATACTGCTGCTGTGTTATCCGTTAGGAGACCAACTAAGACTGGGTCTGTGATAATAAGGTCTGGGACAATAAGTATTAAAAATGTAATTTATCATTTTCATTTTGCTTTTAGAAGTTTCTCACTGTAACCAGTTAAATAAAAGAATAATCAGAAATTTTCTAATTCTTTCTTAATTTACTGTCATATGTTTTGGCTTTGCTATTCTGAAAACATTGAATTTCTTAGTTTGGAGTCTGCTTAACCTATTTTAAAAAGAAAGAAAAGTAGTTTCAAAAAATTAGTGCTCAGGGGAAAAAAAATTGTGACTTTAAAATTCCAATATTATAAAAAAAGATAGGCAGATATCATCTCTCACCGAAGATGGTGGAGATCTGAGATTTCTCTATTCTGTTTTGGAACTATAGTTCAGAAACTCTGTATTTTAATACTTGATCCAAATTAATGAGTAAAGCAAAAGACTGGCTGAATAAGGCTAATAATCTTTTTTCTATATGGAGAACAAGTCAACTTCTAACTGTATTTTTTTATTATAAAATACAGTCATAAGCCCAGAAGATTTGGAAATAAAGTCTGTTTTGACATCTTGCTAATAGCTGTTCAGATTGAAAATTTTCTTGTGTCACCACACCTCAGCCCAGCTGGTGCAAACAATAGATGCTTTCTATTTCCTTAAATTGGTTTCCAGCCTCTGGATGATTTGCTATGCAAAGGCTGCTGTCCTAGAAAGGTTCATGGCATCCTTTTAGAGACTTGATACCATTGCATTTATTTCCTCCATGCTTTTTTCTTTTTGTGAATTAAGCCTGGCACAATTTTGACTGTTTGCTTTTGATTAAACATAGGGGACAAGGACTGCAGTTCATTTACTACCTCTCAAGTAACCATGTCGAAGTGCATTATAGAGCATGATGTCTGAGGAGGTGTTCCTGCTATCTGCACTAAGCAGGCACATTTGTAAATTCATGAGCTGTTTTTGAAATTCATGAGCCATCCTCTGCCCAGATTTTTCTTTTGTTTTTTACAATAGAACATTCAGAAGATTTCTTTTTTTTTTCTGAAAGCACATTAATGCATCATTTAAAACATAAAAATAATACAATAACATAGAATATGTATATAATAAAAAGTTAAACCAAACATACATGAATTATAGTCTTCTTTTTTAGCCACATTTTTTTCTTCATTCAATGTATTTCCAGATGAAACCATAAGACATATGCAATTTCCATCCCATTTCATCAACTTTCTTTCACTTGATTTTTTTTTTTGGTCTTTTTTTTTAAGAAAAAATTATTATACTCTGTAATATGTTCCAATGACAAAGTATTTGTCTATGCTCATACACTAGCACAGGAATTGTGCCTTATTACATGATGATGAATAAAGGTGTGTGTTTTTGTTCTTTCCCATTCCAGTGTCTGGGAATCTGACCCAATGAATCCCATAAGATTTCCACACTGGAGAGTTTTCCTGGTCTCAGGAGAAGGATGTGTGGACAGCAGTAATCACCAGGTAATTTATTGGCCCTTTCTAACTGTAAGACTCAGGTTTACATGGACATTCCATGGACATCACTAAAATGCTTTTTAACCAAAGCATATGCACTACTCACATGGTTGGGAGACAAAGTCAGAAAGACAATTATTCCTCTTCCCTGTGCAGGGCAATGTGGGTAACAGAATATACACGGGGAGCTGGATGGAATTGTTTGCAAATTGACACATTGCAAAATCCTTCTTGGTAACTCGACGGTCTCTGTAAAACACAATAACAGATATTTCTGTAAATGAGTGCTAATCCTTATAAACTGCACTAATCTTTTATATAGTAATTATAACACAGTGAAGTTCAATAAAACATCAGATTTTTCTTTTTTGTTGTCACAGTTGACGGTCTTTAGTCTCACAATAAACTTGTTTTTCAGTTTCACCTAGAGGGCTGTGAACTGAATAAATACAAGAGGTTGTGGGAAGAATTATAAGGGTTGCTTAGTTCTCTGTAACCCTGCATTAAATAAATATAGCCACAAAACATCAAATAGAAAGAAAATGAGCAATTGGGCAGCATTTTGAAATATCATTGATGGGAAAACAAGAGAAAATTACACAAAGCACCTTAGGAATGACTAAAAAAATCCCCCAAAAATAATGTCAAAATAGGCATCCCCACCAATTCCACCCAATGCAAAGGGAAGATTGTTGTGTTTCTTTGGAAAAAGATGTAGCCTGAATGTAAATGAACTTTCCAGAACCTTCCTATCAGTACTGCCCCATCCCCCATCCCTAACTTCAGTCATGTTCGCCAGGAACTTCTCCATTTGGGGAAAGAAATAAGGAGTATGTCAAAAGATTTTTAGTCCTACAATTAAAAAAATGGCTTTTAAAACATGTGCTTTGTAATAATACTTACCCAACAAAAATAATAGATGTTTCAATGCATTTTTAAAAGATTAAAAGTAAGATGGTTTAGTTATCTAGTAATAGATATTTATGATACATGTGTGCAAAAAGAAGAAAATACCATTGACAAGAATAAGAAGTAATACTTAAGAAATATATGTTCAGCTTTTATTTTTTACTTTCCTGCCACTTAGCTGACTGACATTTACAGATATATTTACAGCTATATCAAGGTTTCACTACAAATACATGAAATATGACATTTTGTATTGAATATTTTTGTACAATAAGCAGAGGATAGGATATCATAGTTTTGTCTCTATTACAAATTGGAGTAGGTGCAGCTAAGATAAATGTTGCTAAGTTTGCATCCAGGTTTAACACAAATTACTGAAATGGAAGAAAATCTTTGATGTGAGTCTTCATTGGATTTTCTCTCAGCTTGAAGATGGGTCTTGAAAACTTAGCAGTGATCGTGTTCAGATTTGCCAGAAACATTTGCAGTCTCACCAGAAATAAATCTATGATAATTCAAAGTGGTTTCTTTGAAGACAAAGAAATGAATCGCTGAAAAACTTAAAATTACTCAGATTATCCCAAGTGGAGATTACCAAGAGGTTTTTATACTGGAAGTGTGATATGAAGATGACCATTTTGTACTGTATGGTAGATAATGTGATTGGAGTAAGGGTTCTAATTGCCTATTGGGCAAAAGAATAGCCATAAAAAAATAATTCTCAGTATCAAGTTTGAAAATGTTTTCAAATGAGCAGGCTGATTTATATTTCTAATCATTCAGGGAATGATTCTTTTCATATAGCTTAAATGGTTTTTCAGCCCAGTTTAGAAATTTCTTAGCCTCTGGGAATAAAGTAGGAAATTTAAGAGAATAGATTTTCAGCTTCATGGTACCTAAGAATGCAAGATAGTTCTCATTTTAGGCATATCTATTTGCTGGATGGTTTATCCTTTCTATTTTGCAGGCTACTTGATATCCAATGAACAATATTCACTTGAGTGACTGCATCTGCCAAATTATTTTATCAGTATGGAGAATTTATACTCTGGAAAGGATTGTATGGAAGGGAGGATTGAAATTTCAATGATTGTTCTTGCTGAAGAACATATCTCCAAGTAAGTTTCCAAACATATTTTCAAATTAATGTTCCACTAGTGTAAGATTGCTGAGAATGCCTTATGACTGTGCTGCCTATAGTCTGTTTTTGAAAAAGAGATTAGAGACCCAAACACCTAAGACACAGCAGAGAAATTTGAACTTTGTTTTTCCTTCCCCCTCCTCACTGCCCTTCTCTCTGCTGAGAGTCTGGGAACAATACTCATTTGCCAAGGGAACATTGGAACTGAAGAGTACAGAATAATGAATATGTTGCACAACAGTAAGAGCATTATTATATTTGTCAGGATTCCACATGCAGTGAATCCTGGGAAAGATACTTTAAAAGCAAATTAGTGACATTTGATAAGCTAATTTTTTGTCTTTTTCCTCCCAGCCTGTCAATGTTCTACACTTCCATAATATTGGTTCCTTTAAAGGTTTTCTAATGCAGGACACTGGCAATTTGTTAGTTTTGCACTTATCTCTTTTCAATAACAATATTGGTGTGAGCCAGATATTTTGAAATGCTTCATAGGCTTTCTTTCACTGTGATTTTAGTGCACCTGTATGTTGACTTGTAACATCCCAGTCACTGGCCTCAGTTGAAGAGACTTTCTGGTATGATAAGAAATGTTGATATACTTGGATGGTTTGCTCTAAAAAGTTTACAATGATTTTTAAGACAATGAATTACAAACATGAAGAGCATTTAAATATTGCTCTCCAGATCTGCAGCATAAACACACTTGTGGACAGTCTCAACCTTTATCTACCATAAAAAACAGACATGGTATAATAATATCACAATTATAATAATGTCACTACTACACCACAGAGGTGTTCTCAAAATGTAAAACGAAATAGACAAGATGGTGATAATTACATAGTTTGGTGTTTCGAGAGGCTTAAAAATGCAGTAAGACGTAAATTAACTTGTCATATTGAATCCCAGGCACAATGAAAATTTATTTCTCGTCCAGGTAAGTTAAAATACTCTATCTGAATATTCATCACAAATTGGCTTTAAATCTCCTGAAATTACACAGGAGGAAAAATTCAATTCCAGATTCCTTAGGGTGGTAAAACACCAGTTTTGGAAGTTCGTCTGCTGCAACTGAGAGGTGACCTTGAATCATCAGAGCCAGCACTTGCTGCCGAGGCAATCGCTGCCATTATCACACTTTGGCTGCAGCTTACAGCAGCACGGTAATGTTGTGACTCCTGGCAGAATTCCCTATATGCATTAGTATGAAATGGTATTTAAAAAGCTTGTGTAGTCAATAAAGATGTAAAGTCTGGAAAAATTGTAGGAAAACATGGTTAGTTTGCTTAGTTGCTTGGGCTCATTAAATTGGCTCAATGACTGGATTTAAAATAACTGAGCTGCTATATCAGCCCCAAATAATTTTTATGCCAGAAAGAGCAGCAGCGTACTCTGAGACTCCAGTGCTGGATTTCCCTGTGACATACTGCCCTCTTGTGCATCAGTAGCTCTCTTATAGAGAATCTAAGAGCAAGACACCCATTTAATAAACAAAAGTTCTCAGTCTCACTCTTGAGCTCCTTATTTTTTATTTTTATCCAGAATGAATGCAACTTCTTAAGTCATGATGGAGAGGCAACACAAACTCGGCTTGTCCAGCCTGGAGAAGTGAAGACCAAGAGGAGATCCTACTGCCATGAGGGGAAGTGAGGAGCAGATTGGACAGAGAAGAGGGAGGAGGAACTCCCACAAGAAAGAACTGCACGGAGTTTTCTGTGACCTGGGAAGCCAGTGAGTTGTTTGGAATCAGGCCTGGATAGTTTTAAAATTGCCTTCCTATCTTCAGTTTTATTCTGTCTAAAATATTGAAAAGTCTAATTTATATTCTATTATGGCAAGAAAAATTTCAAATTTAAAATCTCTTTTTCTTGTCTATGGAGAAAGCACTACAAGGAGGCTTTTGTAACCTTAGACCTTCAGCAGAGGGATTACACTTTTATACTTGAGATTCTGTTTCAGTGTCATTGATATTTATTTTGTACAAAATGGAAAGCCTTCAACCAAGAGAGATCCTTTTAGATTTTTCCTGGCAGGAAAGTCACTTTTCTTCTTGAAGATTCATATTAAATCAAGCTTCCCTAGATATGAGGGGGAAAAAAAGCTGCTGTAACTTCCCAATACAGTTGTTGTCCATTAAGCTCTGGGTGAAGGAATGTCCTCTTTTACATTTATGGAACAGGGGATTGTCAGGAATGCCAAGTGTGAGATGAAATGAACTATACTTTCACCTCATATGAGGTGAGATGAGAGTTGTAGCTGCAGCTAGTTATGTTTGGCAAGGATTTCTTGCACTGAGGCAAGCTCTGTGGCAGAAATAAGAGGGCATGAAAATTACTGCATCTAAATTTAGCCTGTCAAGTTTGGCAGTAAGCACCTATGCAGCCACATTAGATATCAACACCTTTTCGTTGATACAGCCCCTCTCTAAGAGTAACATCTGGAAAAGATATTGAGGCTTTAGTGCTCTTGAAAAATGTTTTGCTGTCTTTGGATTAAAATTAGAAAACTATCTGGTAACTTGAAAATAAACTGCATTTCCCTATGCCTTTATGAGGAAGGAAGAAATGGCAGTACAGTTATTCTACCATCAATCATGTACCACACCTCTATTAAAGTGCTAGGAGCTTTCAGAAATAGAAGTTTCAGAAACAGAAGATTTTTTTAAGAATAATAATAATAATAACAATAATGATAATAATAATAATAGTAGTAGTAGTAATACTAGTAGTACTACTATGAAGAAGAAGGAGATGATTTGGAGAGGAAAGAAAATATTTTTCATGTAAAGAATAATTATTCAAAATATGCAGGGAAAAACTATCTTACACATTAGATACTGCATCCTATATAGTTTGCAAGCTTTTTTAGCTGAAAAGGCCTGCATACATTTCATGTATCTGCTAAGTGCCAAAATATGTATAATGCAAAGTATAAATCTGGGGATTAAGTCCGGTTGCCTATGTGGTTACTGACTCTGAACAGGAACCAGAAATGATGTGAAACCTGTGGGTGGGTGGTCTAGCTTGCGTAGAGATGTGGGACAGTGTCTGAAACCAAAAGGCTGGAAGTCTTGAACTCCATCTCCCTGGTTCTAGCTGCAAAGGGACTGGACTCTGCCTGTGCAGAATAGCAAAAAGGCCATGGGTCCTCTGGAAGATAATTCAGAACAAAAATATTGCTTACTACAATGTAGAAGAATCCTAGAGACAATTGCATCCTAATTTAAAGTTCTTTGTTAGGTGTCTAATATTTTATAAGGCAAACTTTACCAGCATCTCAGCAAAATGAACTGTGACAGTTCACACAACATTCCCCAGCTCCTAGTTCATTCCAAGGTAATGTCATTAACATCATCAATAGCATTCATCAAGAGATCTTGGTGATAAGTTATGTCCATTAATACAATCCTGAACAATAGTTTTAAATTAGTTAGTGTTATTTTCAGAAGCCACTTTAGGCATCATTTTTGGTATCATAAGTAAACCCCAACATCTCCTGTGTATTGTTCTGTGTGTTTAGCATATTGTCACAAGAAGTTCTATTCAATTTTACTCCAGTTCAAGCTGTGATTAGAGGACAGCCAGCGAGAAATAGACTAAAGATTGTAAACCCAGGAGTTAGAAAATAAATCTCTGAAGTTCATGTTAAATTCTGATGAGTAAGTTGATATATGTCCAATATAACTGGAAAACAATTGGGATGAAATATTGAACAAAACCAAATAATAAAAGAGCCTCTAGTATCTTAATTTAAAACACAAAGAGAAACAGCTTAAAACTTGCCTATTTACTTGAATCAAAACAGCAGCTCAGTTGTGCTGCAATGAAATAATGACAGCAAAGCTGCCCCTATCATAGCTATTTTTAGTAATTTGTTTTATGCAAATAATGTCCTTCTTTATGCATCATATTTTTCATAGCTCTGAAAAAAACTGCATCAGTGTTTAACCTTATCTTGTGTGTGTAATTTAATTGACTATTTTTAAGAATCAGAGCCATTGCACACAACAGAATTTGGCTCAGTCTTGAAACTTGTCTCAGTACAATTTGGCATCATGTTCTGTCACTTATCTACTACTGCACTTGTTCTGCAAAGATATTATCTGGCCTATGGAGTTAAATCTGTCCAATAACTCTGAAATAATTGGTAAAATCACATTTTCTTCCAGCAGAACACATAGCATTTCCAATTACAGAGCTTATTTACTGTCTTCTTTCTAAGCTGCTTGTACTGACTGTTAGTAATCTTGTGGCAGGTACACATTTCAGTTATGCTAGGTTTCAAAAAAGTAGTGTTCACTAAAATCCACTCTAGCTGCCAAATTACAGTAGATATTTACATATCAGGAAACTAACTTAATGACCTGTTGTTGCCTGGGTCCAGATATACAAAAAGAAGCAGCAGTCAAGTTCAGAGTGCTAATAAGAATGTAGAAACCCTGGGGATAAGAGGTCTACACGCTACTTATATAGTATTTCTGTTTCCTATTGTGGGGTAAAATATCTCAATATACAGCATGAAATGTGGTGACACATGAGAGAGACCATTGTATTTATTTCCATGCAGTGGGAGTAAACATTAAATAAACACATTTAAATAAAAACATTTAAAGAAACAGAATATTTCTTATTTGTAAATTAAAGTGATGTGTACAGACAGAGTTTTGAAACCAGGACAATAACCTAAATATCTCCTGAAGGTTTGTAAGGGCGATTTGGGCAATTTACCTCTTAAGAGAAAAAAATTATGATGACAATAAGTTTTTTGAAGGACTGTCCACCCTGGGGAGATGTTTTACTTCACAGCTCGCCTCTGCTGCTGCAGGTGTGCCCCACAGTGCCTGACTGCCTGAACCAGGCAGGGCCAAGGAAACACAGAGGATGACTCTGGGACATCTAATAAATATATTTCTTTCAAGAATCAGGAAAATTAAACCTATGAAATGCTTTAAATTAGTCTTTGCTTTGAAATATTGAATATCTCAGTTCTGCCCCTGGTTTTTAGCAGAACAGAGGAATTACCGTGGACTCTTTCCAAAACCAGATGTGTTTTCTTTCCATTAAAAGCCAGCCAGATATTTTCATATTGTGTAGCATTTGCTTCTCATTCCAGCTGTGTAGACTAATAGGTTGAGGTTTAATTTTTGTACATGGCCTATGCAAGAGCACAGACATGGTTCTGAGTTGTTGTAGAACAGGTAATACATTTTTGTGTACCCCAAGTTGAAATGGATATTTTGCAATAAGGAAGGCAACTCTTCCAAGAAGAGACTCATGGTTAGAGGGCTCTATAGTCTGATGAAAAGCATTGCAATTTTGTGGTCAACCTAAAGAATATTCTGTCTGTTAAATGTTCCAAGCATACTGGTCAGAAACTCTATTTTCTTTGATGTTTTGCTCTCCCAAGCGCTGCTTAGTGTCAGTTGATGTCAAAATCATCTTCATTTTACTAGCATAGTTACATTACTGTGATAGCAGTAGGTAACATCAGTGGTATGTGCACTTCCAGGATGGGCTGAACTTCTTTAAATGTGTAGCTCTGTCAAATGTGTTTTGGGGCTGTTTGTTGTTGGTAGGATCTCTCTGGCAAAATTGTTTACTGAATCCAAAAGAAGCAAAAATGGAATAAAATGCAGTTTTGGGCTTTCTGATGTTGCTAACATTGGCTATTATAAATCTTATAAACAGAGAGCAGAGCTTTTATTGAATGCAGCTCTCTTTTCCTCCCTCACATGACCATATTGTTGAGAGAGCATCACATTTCAGTGTTTGCCAATGGGAACATTTATAATGGATGCACGGGTTTCATGCATGAAGAGGCTGTCTTTGCAGCTCTGTCAGAGAGGGACCACAGACTTTCATGGTGGAAAGCAAGAAGAAAACGCCAGTCATGCTGCTACACAAACAATATCTTACAGCAAGTATCTCTGGAGCAAATTAAAAGAGAAAATATTACTATTAAAATATTACTTGCCCTGAAGGAGACTTATTTGCCATATGGAAATGGATGATTGAGCCATACCCACGTGCAGTAATGAAGATTGCTATCACAATTGTTGGCAGTTTCATTTCTGTAATGACCAGATGCCCAAGCCAAACATCACACAGACATAATTCTTGCAGCGATGATGTCACTTAATATTCCAGAGTGACCAGTTGTATCATAAAGACAGGCAAAAGGTGCTGACTTTTAGAAAAGCTGTTGATTTTTCCAACAGCCATTTCTTCATGGCAAAATGCTAATTGCCGTGACTTTTGTTGAAAGCTTCAATCCTCATAATGAAACAGGAACAACCACTGAACTAATTCATAGCACAATGTTCCACTGCAGACCTGCTATCAGTGGTTTTAAGAAACTGAAATTATAGCAAGAAGAATGTGTCATTTTCCAGTTAGAATTAACCACATGCAGTTTTATCTGTTTATTAAAGGAGCTGAGTAGTCCCCTTCACATATTGTCTGGACCCAGACTCAGTATTTATTTGTATTTCTTTCAGTTCTTTTTTCTTTATCACATAGATAAAATATCTCAGAATTACTTCAGTGAGGAGAGAGTTAAGAACAGGATGATCTCTGACTATTGAGAAAACACCAAAGTATCTTTTTAGCTGCCAACAGAAGTTAATCTGTTTATCCATCTATGAATTGATTCTTTTTGGTTTAGAGCATATTCAGAAGATCACAGTTAAGCCAAGGAGGTCACCTGTTCCACCTTCTTCCCTTACTTTTAAAGGAAATAAACTTCCCTTACTTTTAAAGGAGATTTGTGTTTCCAGGAGAGAGTTCTTGAAAAATTCCCAGCACTTTATAGCTCCTTTATCCTCCATGGAAGTGTCTCATCAAACCCCCCCCAACCCACGTGAGCTCTGACTTGGCATTTGCTCTTCTAAAATCTAAAACCTGTGTCGTAGTAAAAACCTTCAGTGTACTCATCAGGATTCCACACTCCACAGTATTGTGATCACTGCAGGCAAGACTATCAGTAACAGATACTACAAAGTTTTTCTTGGTTTATGAGTAACTAGTTCAGCAGTGCCTCATTCCTGCTTCTCACATCTGATGTTTGTAAGAAGAAGCAGTCCTCTCTGCATTCTGGAAATGTGATGGATGACATGTGAGCTGCTGTATTTTTCTTCCAACAAATTCACACTCAAGCTTTTCCATAACACAGAGTGTGTGTCCTCCTCTTCTCTGCCTGTCTCTATGGAGCAGTATAGCCATTCAACATCATCCTTCAGCCATGGGAGTCAGTGCACCGTGTTTCAGTTATTCCTATGAGATCATAACTTTCTAACTGCAAGTGGAGCTCCAGTTTCTCCTCTGTTTTCCCCAGGCTGTTATGTATGCACACACTCCAGCTGGTTAGTCTTCTGGTTCTCATCTTGGGAGGTAGCTAAGGAATTTTTGTCACTGTTCTAGCTGGCCTGGTTTATCCCCAGTTTGTTGCCATGGCATAAGCATTGCCACCATGGACCCTGTTCCCCAAGTCCTTAGATTTAAGCTCACCTCACCATCTTGGCTAGTCTACGGACAAAGATTCCCTTGTCTCTTCTAGACAAGAGGCTCCCATCCCTAACAGACAATTGTCACAGAAGAATCCCCCACTGTCTTAAAATATGAAAACCTCGTGAAGGCACCAGCCACAAAGCCAGCAGCTGATTTGTATTATACATCTATTTCTGGCTGCACCCTCTTCTCCAACCAGTATTACAAAAGAAAAGATGACTTGAGCACCAATACCTCATACTTGCACCCTCAGGTCTTTGTAGTTTTCACTGACCTTGCCCAGGTTCTAGCTTGCCATGTCATTCGTGCCCATATGTAAGAGGAGCAGCTGGCAGTAGTGTGTGATCTAACGAGTAGTGGCACTCTCTCAGCAACACCTCAGATCTGGGAAGTCAGCACACCTCCCATGACTCCCTGTCAGGATGGCATTGGGAGCCTTAGTGCTCCCTAACAGAGAAACAGCAACTGTGAGCACTTGTCTTTTTGCAGTATCCTCTGTGTCACTGGCGTATTGTCTATAAATAAGCAAACAAACAAACAGTTTTAGTTTAATAGTCATTCAAAGGATGTTTTTTCATACTTATAACTCAAAAATATAATTAACAATCAGACAGCTCCCCAGTGAAATTTTTAAGCCTGGCATATTAATTTTATGGAGCATATCTGCCAAGGCAGGGGGCAGCTGTACGCCCAGACCATGTAGGCAGTTGCCTAAGGCAGCAAAAGAAACACAAAAATCACTCTGATAGCAGAGCAGCTCCCCCAGGCACCACCTGGTCTGTTGAGATTATACAATCTTCTCAGCCTCAATAATGAGAAAATTTATCCCACTCCCTGGCTTTATTTTCCCTCATCCTCCTGCTGGTAGACAAAGGAGGTCTGGAAAGATCCCAGCATGGAGCCACAGAAGAACTGCTCTTCCTTTTATCTCCCTTCTCTCAAGCAGTCATGCTACATTGGGTCAGAAAGTTCAAGCAGGTGTTTGCAATTTTAACCTCATTAGTTTTAAAACACTGCTGTGAAACCTTGAGTCTGCCTGTGAAAAAATTATATTATTATATAATTTCTGTATTACTGTACTGGTTTGGGATAAGATAGAGCTATTTTTCTTCATATTATGGAACTGTGTTTCTGATCTGTGATGAAAACAATGTTGGTAACTCGGGAATGCTTTAGCCATTGTTGAGCAGTGCTTGCACAGCACCAAGATTTTTTCTGTTTCTCACACCTCTTCACCAGGAAGTGGGCTGGGAGAGTACATGGATCTGAGAGGGAATGTCGTCAGGACAGATGACCTCAAATGAGTAAAGGGATATTCCATATTGTACAACATCATGCTCACCAATAAAACGTGGGTGAAAGAAGAGGAAAGGGGAAACATTCTGAGATAACAGTGTTTTCCCAAGTAACCATCATGTGTGATGCAGCTCTGTTTTCCTGGGAATGGCTGAACACTTGCCTGCCAGGGGAAGTGATGAATCAATTCTTGTTTTGTTTGTCATGCATACCCAGCTTTTTATTTTACCTATTAAACTGTCTTTATCTGAATGCACAATTTTCCTCACTTTTACTGTCCCAATTCTCTTCCCCATTCTTGAATAAGTGGCTGAGTATGGTTGAGCTGCTGACTGGGGTTATCCCACAATGACCACACAGAATTTAGGCCTGCAACTCCTGAACAGTGCTGGATTTGGTCATTCTGGTCATTCATTTGGTTATTGTTTGTGATCCTTGCAGCTCCACATTTTTACTAATATAAACAAGGCTTCAAATCAGCCTTGTCTCAGGTTTCAGCAGTGCATGCAAGTGCAAACGGAACTTACACTGGCTACTCCCTGCTAGCCTTTCTCTCTTTCTCTCTCCCAATCTTTGTAAGATCATTGTGAGTTGCACTAGGCAGCAGGACAGACCAAAAGAAACCAAGCACTGCAGCAGGTTGGCATTCCAAACTCTAATGAGCCTTATGCACCTAACCTCACAATCTAGCAACTGAGAAGTTCATGTGTTCCTGTAAATTCATTGGCTGTTAGCTTCACATGAGGTTTTCACAGCTGATTTCTAAAAGCTTGAGCAAAGTTGATGTAGGGAACTATGATGAATTGTTATTAGGATTTGAAAGTACAATCTCGAGTAACTTAGTAGAAAATTTCTAGCATTGGATCCCTTGAAATTTTCTCCAGAGGAATAAGGAAAATTTTAATAAGACTGAATATATGCAAGAATTATATCAGTATTCCATTTGGAAAGTTCAAATGCTAAACTGTCATTACTCTGGGGTCTGATTTTCACATCTGTTGTTTCATGTGGGGATATTCTATATTCATATCCTTCTGAAATTAAGTATTCATGAAGACTTCTGAGGTCTGTACTTTATACATTTTCCCACCTCTGGATTTGTTTCAACCTTCTATTCAATTACCTTTTTAGCAAAGTCATGACTATTTTTTGCTGGCAAAAAGGAGTCTCGTTTTTCACCCCAGCTACATGGCCATCTGTGGTGTTTGCAGATTACTAGAATTTTTTTTAACCTATCCAGGGACTTTCTAGATGTTTCTGAATCAGAGAATTCCCACTTGTCAGCTTTCATTACCATGTCCTTTCCTAAGTTGTATCTGATGTAGCAAAAAAGCCAACAGCAGCTGGTTTAGTTTCAAGATGCTTTAAATAAGGGGAGAATGTTTACATCTGAGCTTGACTCACTATGAAGTAGCTAATATTTTAGAAAGGTTTTACTTAAATTATTTTTTATTTCATTGGTCATCATTATTTAATGATAGTAAAATTATCTTAATAAGAGATCAAATTTAGAAAGATTTAGAAAACAATAAGGAAGGAGTGCTGTTTCATACTATAGGAATTCTAGAAAGAAAAATTGAAGAGTAATTACATTTGAAGGCAATTACAGACCAGTAAAGACTACAAATAAGAAAAGGCAGAGAGAAAATTCTGTTGGTTTTTTTTGTTTGTTTATTTTTTCAGAAAATCAAGATTATAAATAGTTGCTCTTTCAAGCATAACTGCTGAACCAACGCACTGTACTTCACTCAGATAAGGAGATTTAGGATAAACCATCTTTATAGCATAGGACAAAGTAAAAATGTCTCCAAACTAGCTACCTCCAAGCTAGATAGAAGCAGTGGAGCAGGGTAAATGTAGCACATCACATGAACTGATTGTTTTTTCTGAGAGATTAGCCATTTCTAACCTGAAGCTAAATTGCTCCAGAGTACAGGTCGAGTGAGACTGGGACTCTCTGCACCAGGTCATCTACACACGCAGCAAAAATATTGAAGCAAAATTCCTTAACTCTTCAGAGCTTTAAGAAATCTAAATCTTTGTTATGAAGGTAATTTGAATCTTAGTCTATCACTTTGTCAGTCAGCATAGGTCATTCCTGCCCTTCTAAAGACAGGTATTTATAAGTTTCCTTTTCATACAGGTTGCTTTCACCATTCTAGTAGAGTTTCTAGGAGTTACATAATTACCCTGTATGTTTTTAATAACCCTGCTCAGGAAATTTTCATTGATGTGAAGGCTTTTGGGGACTTTAGGATTATAGATTGTTTAGGATTACAGATAACCTCATTGTTTTAAGCACCTTCTCATAAATCCTGCAAATAAACCAGAAAAAAGATAATGAGGAATAGTACATTTGCTTTCCAAAGATTTTGTGTAGGCTCACAGATTTAATGCAATTTGCAGTAGAAAGTAATTTTCATTCACAAAGACAGTTGAAAATGAAGATTTTACAGTGACAATGAGATCTGTTGCAGATCTTCCTTGTACAGCTTGAAAATTTTGTTGTAATTTCACCTACTGCTACTATGTACAAATACATTCTTGCTTTCATGCAACTTGTTCTGCATAATACAGAAGGGCAATTCTATCAGTCCTAAACAAGAGCAGTGTTTTGTAGGAAAGCAGTAACTTAGTTTGTGTTATATGTATATATGAGGATGGTAAAACACAGAATTACCTTCCTACCTGAGAAGAGAGGTCAGAGGAAAGGCTGACATAAGAAATGCAGCAATATAACTGCACAATTCTAAAAATATGCAAACTACTCAGTGACTGAGGACAGATCTACAGACCTACAAATCAGGTCAGTTTCGGGAAGATCTGCAAAGATTTTTAGGGAGAAATCCATTATATTCCCACCCTAAAGCATTAATCTGGTTTTCAAAGACGAGAGATCTGAGGAGAAGGAAAAAACTATGACTCAGAAACCAATAACACATAAGGTGTGATCTCTAATACATTGCATTGTAGATATTAGAATCAGTCAGTGTACGCTGCAGCAGAAATCCAAGAACTGAGCACCTAATGGGAGTCCAATTAGTAGACTTTTCCTTTGGCTTTGCCATTTATTTGGGCTTGGAATTTCACATCAAAGTAAAACATTGCATCCTCATTGCATTCACGTTTATTCAGATATCAGAGATTAGAGCATCAGAGTGTGATAAATTATTATAATTATTATATTAGAAGCTTCTAACGTGGTCCTGAATATTCATCAATGATAAAACTTTTGTGCCAGCTTTGACTAAAAGTTCAAGGTTTTGCTTACCAGGATTTCTATACCAAAGCTCACTAGATGTCCATAAAAGCTATTACTGTTATAAAACGTCACAATTTAAGTAAATTTTTATGAGGCCACTAGATGGTGCCACATATATTGTTAAACGCCTCAGAAAACAAAATTCTGGGGAAAACCAAAAGAATAAACAAGAAAATGAGGCATTATACTGCTTCATGAAATAGCAAGGCTGTGTTAAGATTGTGTTATTTCACAGATCTCCATCCTGTCATTTCCCTCTACTTCCTCAAATTGTTCTCTTCTTTGTTCTGCATATTGGGTAGGACTTTACACTTCAGATGGATCATCACAACGTCAACTCACTTTTGTGTATATGACCAATAGTCTTCTGTTTTCTCACTGTTAATTTCTCAGCATTAATTTCAGTAATATCTACAGATATTTTGAGAAAGTAACAAGTTTTTAATGCATTTTGTTACTGTTTAGCTGGCATGTTTTATCTATCCTGATCAAGTCAGCCAACACTGGCTCCTGCACAGTACTCAGCAGTGTAAGGCAACGAGATTCCTGGGGTTCATATCCACTTGAGTTTTGCAATGGAGTAAGTTGAACTATTCTATGAGTTGTGTAGTAAGTGCTTTTAAGAAAATAATCCTGGTGGATTATTTTTCTGGCCTCATAGGCAATTGTGAGAAAGTACAAAAAGTTTATGGCATTTGATTGACATGATATGTGCTCACATAAGGCAGCCTCATGCTACAAGTCACTGGGTTGGATTAAGCTGGTTGCTTTCAGATCTGTTAGTGCAAACTCAGAACACAGTTCATTTGAAGAAAGCGATTGGAGTTGTGCAAAGCCCACAGCTCATTGTTACCTTGTAAAATGGAGGTGGGAGTTGCACATTGTGGCAATAGTCAAGTTATATTCAGAGTTAATTCTGCAGTGAATATAAATTTCTAGCTGTTTAGTTCAGTTTTCAAGTTGACATTTTGTTGTGTGGTTTTGTCTTTGAGACTTTCTAACACATGACACAGTATGAGACTACTTGAGAAGTACCTGTACGGTTTTATTTCTGATCTAATTTTAATTTTGAAAGTTTTGGGGTTTTTGTTCTATGCAAAATCTATATTTATATGCTTACTTAGGATTATGACCAGGGAAATCAGTGAAGCTATAAATGGAGGAAAGCAAAAGTGATCAGTCAGATAAATTGTTGAACATTGAAAAGGCCAAAGCAATAAAAAGTAGCATTATAACTCATAGAGTATGTGAGGCATTAAAAAAGTCATGCAAGTTCAGATTTTGACCAAGATTTATTGTAGACAAAAATCAAATAGAACCTGATTATTTTTCATTACAAATATGGTGAAGAAGATAATAAAATAGTATAAACTAACTGTATCCTGAAAGACCTCACAAAATCAGGCTGTTTGTTTGCTGTTCTCCATCAGATTCAGTCAAGGCTGACATTTAATGGAAGACATTCTCTGTGCTATAAAAAAGTGATGAAGAATGTGATCATCTATTATTATTATTTCTAGCCCTGTCCCAATACATACTTGCATGCCATAAGAAGTGCTTTTTGTTGGATTGTTTTGATTGAGGACTACAGGCAGATGCATTTCTTCCCAATATTTCAGCAATCACCAATTTAAGCAGTTACATATAATTTGTATATTAATTCAGTTAGTCATACTGAAGTCCTGGAATAAAGTTCTATTTCACTTAGTGATGAACAAATAGGCAGAACAAAGTAGGCCTTAACTGGAAGGCCTTACTGTTTCATTTCCATCAGAAATAACAGAGTTTTATTGCAGAAAAATAGGCCACAGCATCAGATGATATTTTTCTATCAGATACATCTAGGTGCAAATTTAGATATTTTGCCTTAGGGATGAGGCAAGATAGTGAATAATGAAGTGAGGGGATTTTTTCAGGAGATAAATATATTCATAGCCCTCACCTAGATGAAATATAGGCAGGCTGCACCTTTGCCAGTGAATCATAAGACTGTAGACGTATAAGTCACACCAGGAGCTCAGAGTTTCTATTCTCTGGTTTATAAATATATTGGGCATTTTCATTAAATAGAGGCGACAATAAGTTGGAGCTTAAAAATATAGACAAGGAAGTTTTATTTGCTGAAGTGGATAAATAGCTGTCAAGAGAAAGTTGTGAATAATTCAGATACTGTTAATAACAGAAGGCAAAACTGAAATGGTTCTAAGTACCTAAACTAGAGACCCAGAGAATTAAAACTACATGAGCAGACATAAAATTACTTAGTATATGTTTAAGTCATCAGAGTTATTCCTCTTCCTTAACTCCTGCTCTATCACCAGTGGCAGTGAGGATTTGTCCATGCTATTCAAACCTTGTTGTGGTAATTAGTGCACATACATTTCTCCAAACATATCAAAAATTATCCTTTCCAAAGCTATCTTTCAGCTTAACTACCTGTCCCATTATGTTATTTCTGATGAGGAATGTGAGCTAAATGGGCAAATGTCAGGCAATTAGAAAGGACCTTCGGCTTCTACTGTTGATTTGTTACCAGTGTTAATTAGTAAATTAAGAGTATGAAGAGTAATTAAGAGTACAAAAAAGGCAATCCTTTATAATCTAGATGTTTGCATTTGTTTCTAATTCCAAAATTTGAATAAACACAGAAAGGAAGTGCCAGTTCTTTTACTAATAAACCAAACCCTAGATTTGTTTTCATTGCAGAATCTCTTCAAATTCCCTTCAGACAACCTTAGGAAGATTGCAGCTGCTGCCCTCAGCCTCCTCCTGAAAAGCTCAAGAAATCCATCTCCTTCCAGCTCCTTGTCAAAGAGCACACTTTACATCCTCTCATGTCATCTTGGTGGCCCTCCAGGGTTCTTTCTCCACCTGCTCTGTATCTTTGCTCTGAGGTCTCAGCCTGGACTGGGTACACCAGAAGTGGCCTCCTGGGTACCAAGCAAGCAGCCACTTGCCTGGCCTGCTGCTGTGATCCCTCTCTGTGCCTGGTACAGGCCTGTCACCACAAGAGCGCACTGCTGACTCACGATCAGCAAAAATCAGCAAAATTATGCACTGAGATCCCCTCAGCTGGATCAGAGCTGTACCTTCAGATAAGCAGATAACTCAAGGGATATGCTTATATCTTGGCCAGACCTTTTCTTACTATAGCTTCTAATGCAGCTGTCAAGTTTTGGTTACCAGTTTGTGTGCTAGTGACTACTTAAACTCCATACACAGAACAGGAGAGGTAAATAAAGCCTAGTAAGTAGTGTGAAGGCGAATAGTAAATAAAACCTTGTAAGTGGTGTGCAGGGGAGAGCCCCTGGAGCAGGCACATTTTAATTTTGGAAAAGCAAAAATACTATGAGGCACCAAACCTTTTAAAGGTGATTTTATGGTGGTCTTGAGATTTCCTGTCATTTTGGATGCTTTTTGCACATATGGACAGAAATTTCACTGAATCACAGAATACAGTGGGTGACTTCAGATGCTCCTCATACCTCGACACCCTTCATCTTTGTTGCTTTCCTTTGGATGCTCTCTAATAGCTTAATATCTTTCTTATATTGTGGTGCCCAAAAGTGCACACAGGCCTCAAGCTGAGGCCACCCCAGTGCAGAGTAGAGCAGAGCTGAGCAGGGCAGAGCAGACCTGGGCAGGACAATCCCCTCCCTTGCCCAGCTGTGATGCTGCACCTGAGGAGCCTCAGGACAGGGCTGGCCCTCCTGGCTGCCAGGGCACTGCTGGCTCATGTTCAGCTTGCCATCCACCCCATGGCACTGATTTTGCCTGGTTGGCTGTCAAGTGCTCTCCAGGTCCTCCTGGGGCATAGGACCATTTCTCAGGTGTCCCTGAGCTCAGGAACCCCTTGTACAGCTCAGTCCAACCCTCAGCCCTTACCTCCGTCACCACCACTGCCACTCCCACCTCACCAACTTCTTGATTTTCTGTCTAGCCAGAGTGTACTGTAGCTTAATAAAAACACTGATATCTTAGTAATAGGCCAAAATCCAAGAGAAACATCCTATGGCCAAAGCCTGAGGCAGCTGTCTTGGCTAGAAACCAAATCTCTCCATTTTCTCAGGGCCTTCTATTCATGGTCTTACAAAGTGCCTTTTTAAAAAAAACAGCCCTGAACAGAGAGAAAAAATTGAGCTGAACAGATTTTCACTTGACCAGAGGTCATAAAAATGATTAAAATATTTATTAAAGTTCAAATCCATGTATCTAGAAAGTGAAGATCTTCTTTATATGCCCAGTCTGAAATGTTCCAAATATCTGGATTTGTTACAAGTTTTTCTCATTGCAAACCGAGTGGTAGCTGAAGGATACTGTCCTGTGGGAGATGACCTCTGAGTAAGAGTTAAATTTAAGCCTGGATAGGGCCATCAAGATTCAGCCATGTGTGAAAGGACTGCACAAACAAAACCTCTTACACAAAACAAAACATCCAACTCGGTCTCCTACATTCACTGCCAGTCATATCTATGATTTTATTTTTTTCAGAGAATCCAAGCATGTTTCACAAATTTTCATCCTGCTGGCAATAATGTGCCAGCTCTTTTTAGGACAAATACATTATTTTGATTAGCCTGATGCCATTCTAGAAATCCTGAGGCATTATGCAGTTTTGTTTATCTCAAGTGTTAAAAATGCTTGAGTGACCTTTAACCCCTAAAAAGCCCTGGCTTTATGGCATTTTACTGAGCTTCACTGGTAAATTTAGGGAGTCAGAAAAGAATGTCTCAGGCTGCCATCTTCACACTTGTTACCTTCTCACTCTGAGCTGTCTATTCCCCATTCAGTCTTAGGTGTTTTCCACCAGCTGACAAGCTAAATATGCCTTTTTTTTTTTCTTTCATGTAAAGTAATTAGATTATTCCAGATAATTTGTCAAATATTTATGTGCATTTTACTACTGATCTTTACAATAGAATCAGTTATACCAAAAACATCATCTTTGTTGGTTTATTTCTAAATGATCTCTGGAATTTAAACCATTTTTAAACTGCTACTTTCCAGATTACCGTCTATTTACACTGTACAAAAACAGAAGCGAAAAAACATTTCTGCATTTTGATTTAAAAATTGTAATAGTACTAAACAAGTTATTTTGATGTCCAAGACCTCAATATAGCTCTATGTAAGAGTATGCAAAGAATTTTGATAAGGAAGTTACTTCATTCTGAACTCCTCTTATTTACCCTCCAATGCAGAACACCTTCCTAGTCTTTTCTTTCAAGCAGTACTCATGTGTGATCTCTTATATTCTGCACAGCCTTCTCTAACCTGAAAACTTCACTTCTCTTGTAATTTTATTATCCAAACAGGTCTTTGTTAAAGATTTCTCTTCAGTTATTGCAAATGAAAAGCATATGCAAAACATTTCCCATAGGTGTTTGAAGAAAATTTTAAAACATAAAAGCCTACAAACTCAAATCAAGGAGTATGGAACCAACATGTTAGTTCTATGCATTCCCCATTCCCAGTCTTGATTAAGATAATTTCCTGGAGAAGTGATGACACTATAAGACCCAGGAAGCAAAATCTGACACCAGTAATGAGTAGTTTAGCAGTTGATCAATGTAAGCTAGTGCCAGAGCATCTATCTCTTATCATTGGTACTTTGGGAATATGTCTGGAATTTATGGGGTCTTGCATTGAGTGCTTCTCTGCTGCTTATAGTGTAAAGGTGTGAGTATCAGTTTTAGAGCAAATATTCAACACGTATTCAGCAAAACTTTACCAGGAATGGGAGAAAGGAATGTGGGAGTAAGCAGGTTTGGGATTACCATGGTTAAGCAGGATAAAGCCAGTGGAGTAAATTAAATCAATAGCTGAGATGATGACAGAGCTCAAAACAGAGAGTAAGAATAACACCATCACAAAACCAAGAACATTTATAGTTTGAATGGGCCCTCAAAGGTCATTGCTGGGGTCTGAATCACTTTAGCCATGTGCATTCCTAGAAATGTCATGCTACCATCATCATGTAGCCTCAGCCTTCTAATTTATTTTGGTAGCTGATGTCATAGCAGCGGCTTGCACCTTAATCCAAGCTGCAATCAAATTGCACCACACTGTTGATTTTTAAGTTGATGAGAATCAAAGAAATACTTCTGGTTACTGTATTACTCTATTGCATATTTTTCTCACACTTTGGCCCCTTAACATTCAAAGCTCTGCCATCCTCATATAACTACATGAAAACACTGCAGAGGGCACTATAGGTGCATATGAGCAGCTGTTGAGCAAAACCACATTTCATCTGCATGAAATTAGGACAAGGGAAGTCTGCAAGTATGAATTTATTCATTCACTAGTTAGACCTAATTGGTCTGTTGATACGAAGGGCCTGGTGATAAAATCACACCTGGCCAAACATCCTTAGACATAAGGAAAATAGAAATAAGATTTTAGTAGTCAGTTCAAAATTATTGTATATTTAGAACTTAAAAAGATCATGGCAGAGTGAACCTCCCTCCCTACCCCTGAAACTCTTGCATTTAAGTCGTGGTTAAACAAGTAGTTTTAAATCTCTATGCATTTTTCTCTGGGATGTCTTAGTTTTTAGATGTCAATATTTCTGTGTACTTATACCCACTGAAATCATGATTTCAATATTTAAATGAGAGATCAGCTTTTAAAAATTTAATTTGTTGTTTAAATAGATATATTAAACCACCATATGAAAACCCTTGATGCACTCTCTGAGAGCCATTTAAGGAGAAAGTTTGCTCCTATTTCCAAATCACCTCCTGAATACTGTCTTCAGACTCCTCAACTATGACTTCAGACAAGTGAATACTTAGTTCGTATATGACTAAAAATTGGGTGTGATTGCTAGTAAAATAATTTATAATTCTTGGATGGAATGCTAATATTTTTAGGAAAATATATTGGCATCAGAAGTTCTTGAAAGTTTTTCCCTTAAAGTGATTTCTGCTGTGTTTAAGATAGAGAGTTTTGATGGAAAATGAGGATTTGGACTCTTTGGAATTCACTATGCAAGTAATTGGTCTCCTGTTTTTTTTCTGCAGAGCATAAGTAAACAGCCAAAGCCACAAGTGTTCATCCTGAAGGCATTTTGCTGACATCAGTTCTCTGCCATATCTACTTTCTTAATGTCCAAAGAGGGCATTTTATCACAGCTGTGATAAAAAGAGCAGAAAAACATTCCCAGTAGAAAAAAGCTCTAGGAAATATCTGTTCCCACTAACTCTAAAAAAATTAGAGGATGATTTGATCAAAGAGGCTAAATAGCTGATATACAATGTGTTCTCAGGCTAGTCTAGAAAGTATCCAGAATCTGGAAGTTGAAAACAGGTATTTTCACAGTAGGTGTATTTGCATTTTTAGAGATATGAACAACTAACTACTGGAAAGACATACCAAGATGGCTTCTCTATCATTATATTCATTAATGTATTTACTTTTATCCCCGAAAGATATGCTCTTCTAAGTTTGAAAATTAATTCAGAGAGATTCTGCACGCCTTTACCAAGGTCAATCCCATATAGATCCAAATCCAGGCCTAGATCTGCCATGTGATCCTAAAGGAGGGAGCACAAACTATTTTACGAGTCTATTCCTAAGCTTCTCTTTGGCTTATGTAAGGTTTATTTTATACGATAGGCTCCTGACAGCCATTCATAAAACTTGCAGCATTTGCTATCCAAATAGCTTCCAGCCACTGACATTATATCCTCTAGCATATCTGCTTACATTCTGCTGTTGTCCTACTTCCAGATACCATTCATCTTTGAGCACACAGTTTCACTAGATGCATTAGTTGCTTGCCCTGCTGATATCTTCATTGAAAGCACTCAGATATTACAAACAGCAGCTGCCATTAAACAAGATATCCACATGGTTTGATATGTTAAAATACTGTAGGTCTCTCTAAATCTGCTAAGCTTAAACATTGAGTAAGATTGCTTACTCACTGGCTGTTCACATTGCTTTTACTGGATTAGTGTAAACTATGTAAAAATTAGTTGGCTTGAAGGAAAATTAACTGATGGCACAAAACATGCTATATTAACTATGTTAAAGTTCTACTGCTGAAGTGCCCGAGATGATCTTTTCATGAACATTAAATCCCATAAATCAGCATAATCAAACAGGGGAGTGGACCCATATGTTCATACCTGTTTCTCTATCTTTACTCAAAAATTGGGATGGTGGAGCTGACCTGGGTTATAATTAATTCAGCACAAGTCTAGCTACCTGAATGGTTTCTGTGGGCTTTATGTGCACTGAACATTTATTGTGCAGCTCCACAATTATTGTGGTGTTAAGGAATAAAACAGCATAGGGTTGAAAACAAGTATGAAGGGTAATCAGTCTTTTTTGTGTAACTCCTCATGCTCAAAGCTTTTGTGAAACTCCTTTTCTTGTGCTACCTTAGGTGTCATTGCCAGGTCTGGCCTCAGTCTAAGATTTAGGAATAATACAGCTGAAATATTAGATATCTTACCAAGGTACCACGTCAATCAGCATTTCATATGTGCAGACTGTAAGACTATTGTAATAATCTTGATTCCCTGAAAACTTCAATAAGAAATAATTCAATTTGATACAAAAAGGACACACTCAGCATTTTTTAATGAAGTGTATACAATTCACCTTCAAGATACTATTTCACAATAATTTTTTAACAATGGGTATGCAAGTGAAAGTTAACATTATACATCACTGAATTAGTTTTGTTATCAACTTCATTGGCAGTATTATGAATATCACCATGGATAAAGAAATCTGAAGTTATAGTACCTTTAATGTAAAATATTACCTGTCTAAGGCCAAATTAGCTGTAAAGTAGAAGAAAATATGCTTATATTTCCTTTAAGTCTAACTTCTTTTTGAGTGATATAGAAAGTAACTTGGAACTTTGCCAAGAAGAATCCTGAATCACTGTGTTCTTTGTTGGAGGTTCTCCTAACTTTCTTATCCTTAACACTGTAATATTATCATTCTACTTGGCAACCCCTGCACTTTTTTTTTTGAAGTAGGTTAAGTATGAGTCATATTGTTATAACATGATTGTATCTCATTCCAGGCTAAGATGTTGAGCTTGCAGAACACAGATGAAATCTGGAAAGAAAAAGTAAGTCATTTACTCTAATCTTTTTAGATTTAAAACTTTTTTTAAGTGCTGAAAAAAATTACTTTCAACACATGAAAAATACCTAGAGAACGGGTAGTTTCAGGGAATAAATCTCAAAGCTAGATCAAATGAAATCACAATAGTTCTATCTTTGTTGTACATAATTGCAATGTGACATTAAAGTCTATCTGCACAGTGCTTTGCATTGACTACCTATGAGTGAGCAATTCATCTCATTGAACCTTAGTTGTCTAAAAGGTATTTGATTTAAGTTATTAGTCTGGATTTTATTTCTCTTTTTTCAATACAGACATAGGTATATCATTCATATGGGATGAACCTTCCTTGGGAACTTTCCCCATTGGCAATAGAGAAAATGTAGCTTGATCTGAGTTCATCCATTTAAGTTAGGTAGCTAGGTAAATTAAGCATTACCCTAGTAACCCACTGGTTAATATTGGATTTTTTTCTGGATGGTTTCTCTAATTTGTCATCAAATTAGGAAGATGAAGTAGTACTAGAATTTAGGCTGACTACTTTGTCTTTAGGAACCCTTAACCCACAGTCTTAAGCTTCACCAAGGGAAAAATAGGTTAGCCATTAGGAAGAAGCTTTTTCAGAAAGAGTCATCAAGTACTGGAATGTTCTGACTGGGAAAGTGGTGGAATCACCATCCCTGAATGTGTTTAAAAATGACTGGATGTGGCTCTCAGTGCCATTGTCGAGTTGAGGTGTTAGGGCATGGGTTGGACTCGATGATCTCGGAGGTCTCTTCCAACCTTGTGATTCTGTTAACCTCTCTTTTTTAACCTCTCCTGGTTGTAATATAGAAATGATAAATAAAATCTATTTTTGTATTCTGTTTTTAGCTGGGATAGATTTAATTTTCTTCCCAGTAGCTGGCACAGTGCTGTGTTTTGGATTCAGTATGAGAATAATGCACTGATGTTTTAGCTGTTGTTAAGTAATGCTTACCCTTAGGTCAAGGACTTTCAGGACTTTCAATTTCCCATGCTCTGCCGCTGAAGAGCTGCACAAGAAGCTGTGATGAGCTATAACCAGGACATCTGACTGGAACTGGCCAAAGGGATATTCCACACCACAGAATGTCATGCCCAGTATATAAACTAGGGGGGAGGGGGATACTTTTTTGGAACATGCCAATTGCTGCTCAGACTGGGCATTAGTCAGTAAATGGTGAGAAACTGGGAAAATGCATCACTTGTTTCCTCTCTCTCCCTCCCTCTCCATTTCATTACAATTATTGTTATTATTTACTTTATTCATATTATTAGTTTTTTCTTCTACCAAACCAAAGATTTTACCTTTTTTCTGATTCTCTGCCCCATCCCACCAGGGGACAGGAGGAGTCAGCGAGAGTCTGTGTGGTCCTTAGTTCATGTATGGGGTTAAACCATGAAATTTTTGTAAAACAGTTTCATTTTCCTGCCTCTTGCAGTATAAGCAATGAATACTAAACAAAATAAAAGCTAATATGATTTAATTGACATGGAGTTTCTTGATTATTGATTCTGCCGCGATATTGATCTCTGTATGGACACTGACATACTTTAACTGACATGCTTTTACTGACATACTTTTTGCTTTTTGCTGCTCTAAGGCCACAAAGGCCACAGACTGCACTCTTAAAAACAGGCTGCATTCCTATCTGAGCTAATTGCGATTTTGGCTAAGACTGCAATGCAGAATAAGTCCCCAGGTCTTCATGCTTAGGATTGATATGAATACTAGTTTAAAAAAAAATTAAGACAGAAATGAACATGTGCTAAAAGACAAAAACTTTGCTTCTAACTGAAATAAATCAGTTGCTTTAGCAGCTCATCCCATTGGGATTCCTAAAGGCAGTAGTTCTTATTATGGAGTAATGGGCTGCAAAATTTCAGTGTAATGACAGAAATTTGTTTCTGGCAGATTGACAGAATTTTGTTATTTTGGGGAAGACTGTAGGGGAAATCACAGCATAAAAGTAAGGTCAACTCCAGTCAGACAATTTTTAGTAACTGGAAGATTGTGATGGTTGCCTGGCAACTACAGCAGATATAAACTAGCTTTTTCAGGTGACTTGGGACACTTACAGCATTTTCACTTGCTGTATTGAAAAGATTGCCTTTTCAAAAGGTCTGGCAGTTAGAAAGGCAAATGAATCATGGTTAGCTTGGCCCATGGTAGATACAGAGACTGGTTGATCTGTATTCTTCCTAGCATGTTTATTTCCATGTTCCCATTAAGTGTCAATTTATCATCTAGCTTGAAACTGAGAGACACAGGCTTGACTCCTTTGCTGAATATGGACAAACCAAAAGCATATGTGGGCTCAAAATATATCTCCATCTTCCTAGCATCATCCCTTAAACATTTGCCTTAACTTGCAGAGGCTCAACAGATGGGACCCACCTTCTACTTTTACTCCAATGCTTGTACTTCAATAGGAAATTAATTCAGACAGCAAAGTGACATCTTCTGATCTGGCAAGGACTGTTACACGAATGTGATTTAAATTTTAAAGCTTCTCTGTTTTACTGCATTACTCCTCTGGAAAATTTCTCAATACTCACAATTTAATTGAAAAAGTAATTCAACTTTCAGATTGGCAAATTCTAGGGTTTTTTTTTTAAACAAAGATTGGCTCATTGTTTTGTCCCAGCCATAGCCCTAGGACACATTTTATCAGGATTCACCACACTGAGACCTTTCTGAATAAACTCTAAAAGTGCATAGAAGGTATTGACAGATGTCATTTGTTGTACATAGTCACAGCTGATATTACATTCTCTTGTGAGATATTTTTATCCATCTGAAAAAAATCATAGAATATCCTGAGTTGGAAGGGACCCACACGGATCAATCGAAGTCCAGCTTCTGGCTCTGCACAGGACAAGCCCAAGAATCAAACCATCAAACCTGAGAGCATTGTCCAAATTCTTGGCGCAGTGACCCCGTCTGTGGGGAGTCTGTTTCAGTGCCCAATCACCCCTGCAATGATAAACCTTTTCTAATACCTAACCTGAACCTCCCCTGACACAGCTTCGTCCTATTCCCTCAGGTCCCCGTTGCCATAGGGTGTCTGGTAGCAGTTTCAAAGATGAAGAAAGAGGTCTGTGGTGAGAAATATTACTGCTGAATATCTGCTTGGTTTCATTCCTATTCTGCCAGAATAAACTGGATATCAGGTGTTCTGGAAAAATCTTTCTAGTCTTGTTTTCTGATAGTGTATATCATTGAAACAGGTGATGCTTCAGCAGTCTATGGTTTTGACTGATATTTTGTACTACTTCTGAACCCTCCCTCTCAGTAACTGTATTATACAATTTTCGAGATACTATGTATTTTATACAGGGCTTCAAAGTGTCAAATGCTTAACTGTTCTTAACTGCATGGTTTAAATACCATACACCCATTCTATTTCTTTAGGAAAGTTGTGGGAAATTTTGGGTTTAATTTATTTATATTTTGATAATCTCTCTGAGTTTATTTTTTTGTAACAGACTCCTGCCAGGATATTTGCTTTGTAAGCCTTCCCCCTGATTCTTACTTATAAACACTCAAACCTATCAACAGTGTCATCAGGTTCTACACAGCCAAACTCCTCAACAATCCCCCTCTACCTCTCCTTTCTTGCCTATCCCTTTTGAAGTCTTCAGAGCCACACATAATAGATGTCTGTATAAAAAGTAAGTTTTCAAAAACAATAAGTGTGTGCGCTACTCCTTGTACATGATTCTCCATCGTTAATGAGGTGCTCTGTTTTTTAGCATTTCCCAACCTTTTTATTTTACCAGTTATGTCATCAAATTTGACCATCAATTATAGTTCATTTGTGAAGAATGGTAGGTAAAATAGCATCTATTTGAAGACCTTCATGTTATTTCATTTGGCAGTGAAAGGGCTTTTTTTCCAACAGATGTAGAATTTCCACAAGGATTTTCATTCATGCTTCTCTCATTTTGTGCTAGAAATCATCCATGTATATACTTCTTCAGAGTATTGTTCTGAATATAGCTTGTGTTAAATGTGTTGCACTAATCCATCACCTATTTTGAAGATAAGGTATTTGGACAGCTGCTAAAAATCACTGTACCTAATGTTATGGAATGTTAATTCCTTTTAGTGCCACAGATGCTGCTGTTAAATAACTAATGTGTAAAAATAAAATATAAGACTAGTGAATTGCATGTACCACATCCAAGGCATGGCAAGCATTTTTAAACAGTCATGTCTGTGTTGAGCAAATTTACAAAGCACATTTCTGGTCACAAGAACATTGGTAGAATTAGAGAGCCTTGCATATGCTTACACAATCTTGCTTCCCTGAAGATATTTATTGCAACACAACTCTGCTGGAAAACTGATGATTTTGGGGACCCATCTGGAGTTGAGACAGGTAGTAAGTAGGTAGCATAAGGTTATGAATAGCCTTCATTCAAAGCAGTTCATAAGTAGTAATAGATTCACACATGGCATTCATCAGACTACTGAAAATGGCAGAACAAACTCAGAATATTCAGGAACAAAAACATTTTAGTTGTACATAGTAGTACTAAATTCTTCCTCTCAAAATACACTTCTAAATACTTCATTTAAGATACACTTAGAATCTATCATAGATTTAAACTTTCATTCCTGATCTCTAGTCTAAAATGTGTCAGATTTTACAGTTAATTCATACTTTACCCTTCTTCACACATATTGCAACCAGGATTGCTGCATTCCTTGTGCTAGTGGAAAACCATGAGTCAAGACAGGTTTAACTTTGTTGAACACAGTTCCTCTTGGACTGTGTATCTGGTTCTCTGCCTCCTGTGTTGGACATCAGGGAGCTGGCATGAAGTGGTGTCATGCTGTGAGAAAAAAAGTTTCCCAGTGCCACTACAGGGAACTAGGAGGTGAATGTATGTTTACCTATTTACTGACAATTAACAAAGTGCAATCATACTAAAGAGAATAAATTGCAGCATATAATGTATAGCACTTCAGTGGGAAGTTCATGGAAAGTCATCTCAAAGAGGCTTTTATCCAATGTCAGTTTTATTTCTCTAAAACTTTAGCATTAAACATTCTCTTAAGTCAGTAATGTCTCATAATGAATTACACATTTTACACCAGACTTTACACAAAGAATCAAGAAAATGTTTTTTGCATTAAAATGGAAGGTTCCATTAATTTCTCCCCTCATTTTTTTTTTCCTTCCCATTAACTTAAAGCTATTTGTAGACTATGTTTTTTGGTATCAGACACTAACATATCTACCCATCTATTGTGTCCTAGAAAAATGTTAAGTATGTGATATTAATTTAGAATTCTGATCAAATCAGAAATTATCTGTGTATGGTTTATGGTGCAGTATTTGGTGGAAAAAAAGAGAAGTAGACAAAATAAAATAAATTAGAGGAAACTTTAAGTGCTGTAATATACCTTAGTGCATAAAAGTTACCAAAACCTTTCAGTACAGAAAAGTTAAAAATAGATTATTTTAAGAAAAATTTAGACAAGGCATGGCAATTCCTACTTCCTGCTTATTCATGTAATGGCTTTGTGAATCACCAAGTTAGAATATATTCCAGTCATAAAGAAAAGAAAAAAAGAGATGAAATAAAAAATATAAAAATGATTCTATGTAGGAGCATTTGCTATATTAAATGCAAGGTAAAAGTAAGAGGTCCCAATGCTAAACTATCACAAGATGAACTTGCATCCTATACATTGATAAAACTGTAAATGGCACAGGGAAAAGGGCTGTTCTTGAGTCTCCATTCATTGCATTCTGACCACATGGTACAGCAGTCTATTGGACTTGTCTGGGTTTTCTCCCGTCTGTTTGATTTTCTGTGTTGCAGGAACCTGAAGATCTGGTTTTGGTCAGAATTATCTGCTCCTGAAATGTTTCTTTGCAACAGACTGTTACTGAGGAGGTGCCTCGTATGTGATGCTGCATATAAAATACTGACAGTGCATACAAAAAAACATTCACATTAAATATTTTTTAGGTAATAATTGAAGTCCAAGCACAAAATACACAGAATTGGTGTTTTGGTACTTGAAACTGGAACCCAGCTAAACTGATCTTGAGGCAACAGCCCTTGTTCTTTCTTTTTCCAGCCTTCCATTCAGTACAGAGCAGCTATCATTCAAAGTTTTCTTTCTGAGATAATCTCCCAGTATGTCACACAGTTGATACTCTCTGCCTCCAAGAAGCGAAATCTTTGCTAGTAGCTTGACAATAAGATAATACGACATTTTTTTGCAAACTCTTTTTCTAGGCCACTTAAAAGCAATATAATATTGCTGCAGTGTAGGTCTGCCTTTTTCCCAATCTAATATTCACTAATAAAATTTGATTAAAAAATTATTCAATAAATTTTGGCTCTCTGTCTCTAAACCTTAGTACTCAGACTATGGTTCCGCAAAAAGTGATTGCTCAAATAATTTGCCAAATATTTTATGTTTCTACATGTTCCCTTGGTATTTGAAAAACATTGTATAGCATTCAACGTCAATGTACACATCCTGCAGCTACAAAAGAACTCTTCTAAGACAAGAAAAATAAGTAAAAGAAAAGAAGTTAAATGGAAATTCTGACTGACCTCTTACAAACACTTCTCTTTGACTTAAGGAACAAACTGAGTGTCACAATAAGGCATTAACCTAAGTATTTTGATGAAAAATACTTACTTTAAAAACATCATTCTTTATAGTGTGCTTGCTTAAACCAGATGACCTAACCTTATTTAACATAGTCCTCGATATAAACTCAGTCACTTTTTGTTAACTTCAAACCTCTGGCTACTCCCTCAGATCGTCTCATGACTATCTGAGAGCCTGAAGCCAGAGCCACAGAACTGACAAATATTGCCAGCACTGAGTGTCAAAGGACGCCTTTCATCTGCACACAAGGGCAAGCACCAAGGGTGCCACAGATTTAGACAGAAAAATATACATCAGCAGTAATCTGTAATCCAGTCCAAATCTTTTGTTCTAAGGGCATAGGTATTATTATGCCAAGGTGTTAAACATTTATGAAGGCTTTTAAGGAGATATGTTGATTTTCTGAATGGTTTTGAAAGTAAGTGTTATGAGAATGCATCAATAGGTTTTGACTGTTTCTAGTTTAGGAAGCATACTGTGCTTTTCACCCCAGATCACCTTGCAATTCTCACATTCATCCTTATGTGACATAATGCAGCTGAAACCAGCCCTGGAGCTATTATGCAATGCTAATGCCTTTTTTGTTTATAGTAGAAATCAGCCATTTTCTGTGAAGCCTGGTTGTTGCCATTCTGAAGCATCCTACAAAATGGCATAGATATTTTCTCTCCTCATTCTAACATCACTGCAAATACAGTTTCATGGAAACTCAGAAAGAAGGGCTTAGCCTAGTTAATGCTGCTGATATTTCAAAACTAATTATAATAAATAATTTGTTCTATTTTAGGTTATATCTTCTGTACTTGGAACTAGTAATACCGCTGTTATGCAGCCTTTTTTAAAAAATATTTTTGATTTACTATTAGAAAAATGGCTCTTTTTAGAAAAATTTTTAAATCTATGGTGATGTCAGAAATCAGAAGCCTACGGTAAGAAGAAAGTATAACTAGAATTTACAGTTATTTGCTCGTACTGAAAATCTAGGGAACTTTTACCCTTGACTGCAGCAGAGAGGAAGGTAGGCCTCCAGCAAAATGCTTTTTAAAATCTTTATCACAGGTATCAGGGAACCTACAAGGAAGGCAAAAACAACAGTGCTCTGCAGGTGAAAGAGCAGATGAATTATCTTCCTTAAAATGGAAAAAGCTATTCCCAAAACATTAATCACCAATGTTCCCTTTCTAAGGGTTGTTGGGGTGACATAACTGAACATTTTCATGTGACATGCCTGCTTTACTGCAGTGGGATTTCTTTCTTCAGCAATAAGTAAGCTTGCTAATAATACAGTGGGAAGAATAAAAAAAATCCTGCTGTTGTGCTGTGTTGATCTTTCATGCTAAAATACTTCTTTTGTGGTCATTTTTCCAGACTAGCCTGAGTTACTGGGCTCCATCTGCTGTGTAAGTGGCATGTTACTTTAGGCATGATGTGTTGCTGCATCTATCTTTATGCTAAGCTGGAATATGATCCTGCATTTAGAGAATGGGGAGAGTGCAGATAAAATGTCTTTTGTGACAACATAACATTACAGAGGAGGGTGTAGACAGAGAGATTTTTTCTTTGTTGCCAATTATACAAGAGTTGGACTCAGTCAATCAGGAGCTTCTTGGATTCTTTGAATAGGGCTTCTTTCATGCAAACTGTATACATCTTTGGTCTAAGCTAAATTTATAAGTATAATAATTTAATTTAAAAATTTACTTGAAAATATTTTTGTTGTAACTTGATAGTTATTCCATTATTTTGAACTTTGGTTTTCACATGTGTACCATTTTTCAGTAGAAATTTTAAATTTTAATACTTTATATGTCATTTGAGACTTTTTCAAGGGAATGTATGATTTTGCCCTGTGAAATCTTCAGTCATTATACCAGAGACAATGTACAAATCTTTATATGTTTTCATCATCTTTTCATTTGAACAGGGAATGGCATCTAGATGGCAAATTTTATAATTAAGGAACGTTTTTCTGTTTTATCCACTAATAATGTGGATGTGGATTACAAGACAAATATGATGCAATTCTTCAAGACAAATTTTCATGACTGTCATTGCTAATGATCTAGGAAGTTGTTCCCACCTTTGGATAACACATTATCATTTTATTTTGCCTGCAGAAGTTTGGTCACTTCCAATAGAAGAATAATTTCTAAACTGTCATTCATTAGTCACAATTTCTAACTGACAACAGCATGGAATCTAGATGCTTTTTGGTGACTTAAGCTTGCTTTTATTCTCCAAAGTCTCAAGAAGAGATAGGTGTGGTCATAGTCAAAAAGAGTCACAGGATGGTGAGCCCACAGGAAGTTACATGGACATTCATATTATCCATCTGCTTTTAATCTAGTGTTAAACTAAAGAGGAAGAGTGGTCTTTCAAACATAGTATTCAGTTGATTCTGAAATATTGTGCATATTAATTTTTATTGTCAGTTGATTCTTTACTGGGTTATTTATAGTAACTCTTCAGGTCAGGATTAATCTGCTTAAGAGGTTAGCAGCTCATGAAGATTGATTATAAAAAATGCCAAATTTAGGTAGGTTGGAAGCAACGTAATATGAATTATTACATTGACAGGTTCATAGTTTTGCTGCTAGTAGACAAATAGCCTCTAATGTATCTATTGCTACACTAGGGTTGTTGTCTGTATTTCCATGTCAAATCAAAACAACCAAAGAGAGCAGGGATATTGAACTATCTTGATGGTTATCTAGCAGTATGCAGTACGTGCCTGTCCTTTTGTAGGTGGCAGAAATGTTACTGAGGTTCACATGATATGTTTTCACAAATTGATCTCAGCTGCATGTATTTAATAATGATAAATTTAAAAAATTATTCAAGAAAAATGATCCACTATATACCAGAAGTACTGATTACAGGTTTAAACACATTAGAATATGCAGTTCTGTGTAGGACATAATTTTTCTATAAATCTTGAAGACTTAATTACTCATTAAAATTAATTGAAGACTTTCTATGAAACTGAAAAAACCATTAGATCATTAGACATGCACAAGGTTTTTATTCCATAGTGAAAAGGTTTTAATAAAATTAATTAAAGGTACACTATCTCCACCTTCATGTATTTTATGCCTTAAATTTCCTTCAACAAGGATATTTCCAAATCTACCCACTGCAAAAAGTAAATAAATCCTGTTTGTGCAGAACTAAGAGATTAGAGAAAATAGTGAGAAACCTGAAGAATTTAGAAACTGCATGTGGGGTTGGATTGCTTTGTTTATATGAATAGTAAGGAAGAAAAATTACATACCTGAGTTTAGAGAGAGATTTCTGACAAGAAAGTGTTTTACATAAAAAGATCACAAACACTGCTTTTGAGAAAGAAAATAAATCTCACATTTTTTTCTCAGATACCTTGGAACTGTTTTTACAAGGTCTCAGAATTCTGAGTTTCTAACATATTTATGTCTTTATTATTTCTAAAGTGAAGAGAAATATTGGCAGTTCTCATATATACAGATTTCCAAAATCTGGTTTTGTTCCTAGTCAGAAAATAGTGACAGTTCAAGGTTGAGGATGAGAGAGGTCAGGGAGGAAGAGTTTGCTGCTTTTCTCCCATTCCAACTAACAGTGAGAAAAGAGAAGCCAGTGATAATTTTCGGCTATTCTTTTTGAGAGTTGTGATTTATTTACAAGTGTATCAGTTCTTATTTTCTACAGGGAAATAAAATCGGAAGAAATGCACCCCACCTTGCAGTGGCATTTTGGTCATCTGAGAAAAGTAGAGTCAGCTTGGGCCAACAGAAAAAGCCAAGGATAGTTAAGAGCATGAGAAAAAAAGGTAAGGACTAGTCATTAAATTTGTACATCTCATGGTTCCTATCAGATAACTGATTTAGCATTCTGAGATATAAGAAGTATAATTTTTTCCTCTGAAGAAAATGAGAAATTATAAATTAAGTTAGCTGCCTTTGAATAAAAGGCATGTCTTTCTATTCAAAAATTATTTCATAGTATACCATCTTTCACTGAAGAACTTTTAGGCAGCAACTGTTTGTATAGTGGTGAGTTGCTTGGGGTTTTGGGTTTTTTTTTGTTACCAATCTTACACAAATCAGAGGAGCTGAAGCCCAAAGACATTGTACTGAGAGATGTAGGCCTATCTTTTTTCTAGGGAGAGAAACCAGCTTTGTCTTGCCTTTTCTGCACGGGCCATATGGAGATGTTGCTGTGCCCTCTGTGGGAGGCACGCATCCCCATCCATCCATCCTCCCGCCCACGTGGAGGAAGCCGTGGCAGCTCTTCTGGGGAAAGGGCAGCTGGCCAAGGAGGATCATCCCTGGGCTACATCCAGCTCCCACCACACCAGAGACCATTCCAGCCAGAGCTGCTCATGGCTGCATTATTTAGAGCTCTGAAAATACCAGGAACCCTGGCAGAGCTCAGGAACTGGTATTTTACAGAAGAATATTCTTGTCCTAATATTTGTTTGGAAAAATGAGCCCCGCACACAACCTTGCATATTAATTCCTCGAATTTCTTTAATTTAACATATCAGACTGCACAGCTCCTGTGAAGAATTGAGAAGAATTACTGCATTTTGGAGGGATTTCCTTCTACAATTATTACTGTGTCTACTGCTTTTGGTTAATTGAGCAAACAATGCCCTTGATAGCCATTTCCTTTCACTATAGTCAGAGGCAAGATAATTAGTTAATTGCCAGAAGGGGTTGTTAACTGCTGGTAATGAACCACTTTTGAGGAAATTACTGCTACAATACCATTAGATACTGCAGGGGGGCATGAAGGGGAGAAATATTGTTTTTGATATTTCTCCACTTCTTCTCCTGCAAGGAAGCTGTAGCAGATGTATTGTTGATCAAGAAAACAGTTACCATTTAGAGCAAAAAAATTATCCACAGGTTAAGAATTATTCTTCATGTGGCAGAATTGACCTGAATGTCATGAATTTTCAGTTTTTAATACAATATTACAGATCCATCAATATTTCATCCTAAAATATTGACTCGATCTAGCAGTATACAGAACAACAATACCTTGCTATTATATTCATGATGAAGTATAGTGCTATGTATTTTTATGTCATTTACACAGGAGAATTTTAAAGAAAACCCTCATTCTAATCTACACCTGATTTTGTAAATAGATTTGGACCATACCTAATGGATGGATGGTTCTGTCACAAAGATACTCACAATTCTCACAAATGCCTGTTGTCTTTGTCAGATTTAGCAGTACCCCTGGTGTGTATCTCAAAGCAAACCAGAAAGGGTTATGTTATGCTTGTATCAAATATATACAAGTCAAAAGAGTCTTTAGAAAACTAAATTATAGTTTAACTACAGTAAAGATAGGAATTAAGCGTTCAATTAAATTTTCAAGAATTTTTAAAAATCTTAATAGCACACTAAGATACATTTTAGTCTGAATAAAAATGTCCCTGTGTATTGTGTGTCAGATATTCATACATATAGAAACCTGTAATAAATATTTTCGATGCATTAAACTCAATTACACATAACAATTATCTGTGCAGAGTAAACCCAGTGCAACATACATCACATCTTACGAAAAATAATTTTTCAGGTCTACTGTGAGTTCACAAAATCACAGAATCACAAAATTACAGGTTTCCTCAGGCAGGTTCACTTGGGGTTGATTGCCTAAGACCATGTTTAAATGATTTTTTAATGTCTCCAAAATGGGTAACTTCACAACTTCTCTGGGCAACCTCTGACTGTTCTTGGTGGTTCTTGATGTTCAGAAAGACACAAACTGTATTTCAGTTTGCAGCCATTGCCTCTGGTCCTGCCACTGGATGCCACTGAAAAGGGTCTGTCCCCTCTTCTTTACACCATCCTTTCAGGCATTTATGTATACTGCTCCCCCTGCACCTGCTCCTCTCAGGGCTGAAAACAACAGCTCACTCAGCCTGTCCTCTCAGGAAAGGTGCCCCAGTCCCTTGGTCATCTTCATGGCCTCTCACTGGACTCTCTCCAGGATGTCCATTTCTTTCTTCACTCAACACTGGACACAGTACTCTGGAAGTGGCCTCACCTGTGCTGAGAAGAGGAACAGGAGCAGCTCACTCAGCCTGCTGGCAGCAACCTTCCTAACAAAGCCCAGGATAACTTTCACCTTCTTTGCTGCAAGGGCACATTGCCGGCTCGAATTCAGCTTGGTGTGCACCAGCATCCCCAGGTCCTTTTCTGCACAGCCACTTTTCAATTACATATCATGACCATAAGCTCATATGAAGGTTGTTAAAAGGCAGCCACATTTATTCTGTAT
This sequence comes from Thryothorus ludovicianus, assembly GCA_013397245.1. Lineage (NCBI taxonomy): Eukaryota > Metazoa > Chordata > Aves > Passeriformes > Certhiidae > Thryothorus > Thryothorus ludovicianus. The sequence continues at coordinate 77,956 of VZTB01007842.1, read as the reverse complement.
CTGCAAACAGAAAATAGAATTCAGCAACATGTATGGCAGCCTCCAGTTCTTCTGAGTGGGTCTATCTGTATGCCAATAATTCACATATGTTTCTCCTTGTCTGAGCAAGCCTTGCAGGTGAGTTTTACTTGCCATACACATACCAGCACAGACATCTACTACCTATCCATGTCTGGTCTGTGCAGTGTTATCATATTATTTTACAGGAAAAGTCCCCTCTCTAGCAAAAGTATTTAAAGAGTTAAAAAAACTGCACCACCATATCAGAAGAAAGATTAGTAGAAAATTCAGTGAAATAGTACCAAGAATTATGAAGTTACTAGTAAGCTGAAACAATATGAGTTTTTATAAATCAGTGTATACTGCTAAGAATAGTAGCTATTTAATCTAATTTACATCTTTATTGCAAAGAAATTACTCTTTATTAGTTATATTTATATTGCTATTGCTCTAGTTATATTAGATTTTTTTATAGATTACATTTTAGCTAAACTTGTGGGAGTATTTCCATTAAATTTGATTTATATAATTACTAACTAACTGTAATTTATTGATGAATGCTCTCCATGGATTAATATTTAATATACAAGTTCTCAAAAGGAAAGAATTTTAATCACAGAAAAAAAGAATATTTTTGAATAATATTACTTGTCATAGCTGATTTTTGTTATTATACCTTTAAAATTTTAATTACCTTATAATTTCTTACATATATTGTGTTTCAGAACCTGTGTGCTTATTTTCAGACCAGAAATTAGACTGGGTTTTGGTTGGTTTGTTTGGTTTCTGGGTTTTTTTTATTGGGTCTACCAACCTTTCTATATACATGAACTGAACTAGTACTATCATATGGCTTTGCAGTTCCCAGTGAGGTAGAGTAAGCAAAATATATTTCAAGATGAAATTATGACCTGAAAGTTCTTATGGGAGATATCATCATTCTCTTGCTGCAGAATTTGACCGTTTTGTTTTGATCCAGGGTTTGACAGATTTTTTTTTTATTTATTTCATCCTGAAGAAAACAAAATGATTTTCATATTTCCATACATTCATGGGAGACGTTGGGAACCCAGACTGGTAAGGAATGCAGCTGACTTTAGTGCCATACCATAACTAAGTTAAATCAAGCTGGTTTACAGCCTGACCTATTAGTCTGGATGCAGAACTGAAGTATCACCGTATTGTTTTCAGATATTATTTGAAATTTGAACAGCTATAGCTTTGCATTGTGCTGAAGAGCCATATGAGCAAGCCTGGAGCTAACTCAGAGGCCTTCTGGAGAAAAGCATGATTTACCCTGCTTTGACCTAGTCAGAACACAACAGGTTTTGCGAGCCTGGGGGAGTTAATTTTGCAAAATTTTATTTTCTTGGAGAAATGATAGCTATAGGAAGAATCTGTAACATATATTATTGCCTAATTGATGCTAAATTGATACTTTTATTTTTTTTATTCCTTTTATATAACTTAAAAAACATACTGCAAGCTCTTTGCTTACAATGTAAACTGATCTGCAAAACAATAGGATCATTTCAGAGAGAATGTGATTGTATTTGACCTGGAAAAAATGTGATGTTGACAGAAATACTACACTTTGAGTTATGAATGTTCTTGATATTTCATCCAAGGTTGATTCCTGTTCTGATTCAGTTTAATCACAGAATCAGACGTTTAGGTTGGACTAGACCTTTATAAATATGAAGTACAAATAGAATGTAAGTTGTTCTGTGCTACCAGTCCCTTATACAGCAAGCACACCACGGGCACCTTGCATTGCAGAACCACATAGGTAAGATGGCCCATGAGGGGGCTGTAGTTGACTTTTGCAAACCAATGTCTTTACTGATGGAACACAACACAATTCCACATGTATGTTAATATCTGCTACCAGCACATTCCTAGAAAATTCAAAAGGATAATACTATAAGCAGTGATCCTCTATTAAAAACCTTGAAACAAGCAAATTATTTACCTAGGGAATTTGCTACTCCTCATTCCAAAATTCTATTCGACTTATGGAGGATGTTCTATATACATTATTATTCTTTGTTTTATTTTGAGGAAAAAAAAGTTTTCCAATAGTTGATTTCTATTAAATGAATAAAACTTCAGTGTCATGGGCTGGCAATAATTCTGATGTCTGGGTTTTGAACACATTTTCTGAAGTTTGGCATTTTAATAAGTTCATTTTTCACAATAAATATCACCATCAGACATATCTTGAGAAATTTAAAGAGGAAAAAGCAATTGAAAAAATTTCAGAGAAATATTCCAAATATGCAAATTCTTAGTCCAGCTTATATTGCCTAAAGATTAAGAAGATTTGAGGTTCCTCAGTATCAAGTGGGTATTATTCAGTACTTCAGCATTGTCAGGTCCGATATCTAGTACTCTATGCCAATGCAGAACAAGAAAAGTAAGCTGGATGATGCTGGAAATGGGAGGAAACCCAGCTTTTAACCTGGGTTGTTATATAAGAACTGCATCACTCTGTCTGTCCAAGTTCTGCTGGCATCAGCCGAAATGCTGCAGGAGGAGCTATCTACCACCTTGACATCCCACGTGAATCCATAGCTAACAGCAACCACTTCCAGAGTAAAACAGGTCTGCTCTGCAAAAAAGAAAGAATCAAAGCAGCCAAAAGTGGAAGTAGGGCAAAAGCATTAGACAGTTCATATTTTAAAAACTGCATGTAGTGACTTTTTTCCTTTCCTTGAAATTTAACTGGTCTTACATTCAGCACTTATAAATTCAATTTCTTTTCATATTTTGACCTTCTAGAAAAAGTCACTAACATTTGCAGATGACATTTTGTTAACAATATTGTTAGCCTAGATTGTTTTTATTTGAATAATTACACACAGTAAGTATGGGGAGGTCTATCTTTCTGCTTTCTATTGTGCCTATTATAGAATCACAGAATAGCTTGAGTTGGAAGGGACCCTTTAAAGGTCACCTAGTCCCAGCTCCCTGCCATGGGCAGGAACACCTTTCACTAGAGCAGGTTGCTCAGTCTCATCCAGCTTGGCCTTAAATACTTCCAGGGATGAGGTACCCACAACTTCTCTGGGGATATGTTCCTCTGTTTAACCCACCCTCATTGTAAAAAATTTCTAACTCATATCTACTCTAAACCCACCCTTTATAAATTTAAAGTCACTGCCCCTTGTCCTGTCACTTCAGGCCCTTGTAAAACGTCCCTCTCCATCTTTATTGCAGGGTCCCTTCAGGTACTGGAAGGCTGCAATAAGGTCTTTATACAGCCTCTTTTCCAGGCTGGACACACCCAATTCTCTCAGCCGTTTCTCACAGGAGAGGTTCTCCATACCTCTGATGATCTTCAAGGCCCTCCTCTGGAGTCACTCCAGCGGGTCCATGTCCTTCCAGTGCTGGGAGCCTAGAGCTGGTGCAGCCCTGCAGGAGGGGTCTCAGCAGAGCAGAGCAGAGCAGAGCAGAGGGGCACAATCCCCTCCCTGCCCTGCTGCCCACGGGGCTCTGGATGCAGCCCAGGACACACTTGGCTCTCTGGGCTGGCAGTACCCATGGCTGGCTCATGTCCAGCCTCTCACCCACAGCACCCCCAGGTCCTTCTGGGCAGGGCTGCTCCATCTGTCCATCCCCCAGCTGATATTGATATGAGGGATAGCCTTGACCCAGTTTCAGCATCTTGCAGTTGGTCTTATTAAACCTCATCAGATTGCCGTGATGTCATCCAGAGGGACATCCCCTCCTTTAAGTGTGTCAACTGCAGCACTAAGCCTTGCTGGTGTCATCTGTCATCCCTCTGTCATTAACGAAGATATTAGGTAACACTGGTCCCAGTACAGATTCCTGAGGACACCACTTGCCACTGGTGTCCATCAGGACACTGAGTCGTTGACCACTCCCTCTGGTTGTGGTTATCCAACCAATTTGTCATCTACAGCATTGTCCATCCATCAAATCCTCCCCTCTCCAATTTAGACAGAAGGATTTTGTGGGAGGCAATTTCAAAGGCCTTACAGAAGTTCAGATAGTTGAATAGATCCATATATATGATAGATCCTTACCTCTTCTCTTATCCACTGATAGAGTCACCTATCACCAAGGCCACTACATTGGTCAAACAGGACCTGCCCTGGGTGAAGGTGTGCTGGCTGTCTCACGTCAGCTCCCTGTCCACCAGGTATCTTAGCACAGCTTCTAGGAGGATCTGTTCCATGACCTTCCCAGGCACAGAGGTGAGGCTGACAGGTCAGTAGTTCCCAGGGTCCTTCTCTTCTTTACCTTTCTAAGAGATGGATACAACATTTCCATTTTTCCAGTCACCTGGGACCTCACCTGACTGCCATCACATTTTAAGTATTTTGGAGAGTGACTTAGCAGGCTAGTTCTCTTAGGACTCTGGGATGCATCTTGTTGGGGCCAAAGGTTTCTGTGTATCCTTGTTCCTCAGCGGGTCACAAACCTGATCTTCTCTTACAGTGGAGGAGAACTTGCTCTCCCAGTCCCTGTTTTGCAGTCCATCCACTTGACTATATAGGGCTTCTCTATATTTAATGCCGCTATTAGGTCCTAGAGAGATTTTATTATTAATTTATTTGCTGTTTAATATGTCCGTTTACTTTTGAGAAAGCATCTGCATGAGTATATGGGTATGAGAATCTATCAGAGCAAAAATATGTCCAATTTGTTCTAAGTCCTATTGTCTGGCATTTTCATAGTTGGGGTTTTTTTCTGTCATGCATTTCCCAACTTAAAAAAAGGAAAATGAGAGTGAATGCAAAATATATACCAAGATTTCCATTCTACTGTGAATAAAACAACATATTTGAATTTTGGAACAAATATATTACTGAGAGAAGTGTATTTACATATTAAAGCAGGGGGTTATTAAAACTACAGAGTGGGACACAAAGACTAGGTTTTATAAATTGTGTTCTAACATATAGGAAAATGGGTAACAATGAAACTGAAAAAATGGTATGGTGAAAACAAAAATATCTTTGATGTTGATAGAAAAACAAACAATTTTATTTGATTATGACTAGGAACCCATGGAGTTTGTTTACAGATCTAAGAAGACAAAAACTGTGCTAGTACTGATCAGTATTGTAATGCTAGCATATTGTGTTGATGAGACTGCAATGGAAATGAAGTCATTGGATTGAGTGGAATGTGTTTGACTAAAAGCTTGAGTCACATGTGACAATACAGGCTCTAATTAGTTGTAACATAGTCGTGCCAATGAGATGCGTTGATCACTGACCTTGGATGTTTTGATTAAACTAAATATTCAAATTATATTGGGGTGTGTGTAATTTATGCTGTTTCAAACTCCCCCCTTGGCCTCTGATCCTTGAAATATATATCAATATACTCCATATATACTGATTTTTTTGCAAGGAGAGAAGCACAATTTGAACCACTGCCCAGACAAAAGGTGAAACAGTGAATCTCTTCTAATCTTGCCAGTATTGTTACTGAGGAACTGCATTATACAATTTTTCACTCGGTATCTGCCAAGGAAACTTCTGTGATAATACAAAATTTTACATGAATAAAAGACAGTCCAGAGGCTATAGTATCAATTTTATTGAAATATTTGGGATTCATTAATACACAGAAAGGCAGTTTACTAATGCTTTATCCATTTGTAGATTAAACAAAGGCTCATTAGCTCACATGAGACAGTTCGGTTTTATTTTTAGCTACAGTATGGCTGGTGCAGTGCCTCTTCTTTTAGCATTTTCATTTTGCATTGCCTTCAGTCCTGACATGAAAGTTAACATTAATCTGCCAACTCATTCTGATTGGATTGCTTTGGAAGTCACTCCAAAGTCACAATGGCTAAATGGGATGAAGCTGTAAGACAGAAATGCATTGCAGTTAATACCTCTGCAGTACTGAAGCTAAGCCAAGGCCAGCCCTAATTCCTGAAAGAAAACAAATCCACAATAATCCATCCCTCAATTCTGAACAGAGTGGCATAATGCCAAAAAATATAAAACATGCATTCCTTACTAAAACACTGCATCTTATTCCACCACGGTTTCTCTTGGCCTTTTATTCATGTAGTTTGAGGTCAGCGAGCAGCATACATGTAAAGGTGTTATCTGTCCTGACACTTACAGCATTCCAGTGTTCTCCTGAAATAAGAGGACTTAGGGAGAGAATAGTTGCTGGAACAAATAATTTCAGTTTTTATAACAACAATTAGAAGGCAAAATTAAGATAACTCAGAATTCCTCTGAGAATATTTTCAGACATTTAATCCATTTAATGTCTGTCTGACTAAAACTACAAGTGGTACTGATTTTTCATAGTCCGGGTCAAAATTTGGTTCTGCATAAAGCAAGAATGATCCCACTCATGTCTAATTAGTCTCAGTTTGGAGAATTTTATTAGCATGCTGATTTTAGATAGAACCTAGACTATGTTACTTAGAACTTATTCTTCCCTAAAGTGCTTTTGTGATGATAACTTATTGTGACAAAAAGAACAAGTTTAGACATTTCTATCTTCATCCAAAATGTGTCCTCACATAGAAATAAGTCTTAAAAATATCTTACTAACATAAAATGTCCCAGAGAAACAGATAATCACATTGGGATGAATTAGGTGCCTTGAAAGTCTTTCTATAGGTTAGGACTGATTTAGAAATCCTTAGGATGCCTTTGCAGTAGTCTTTATGTAATTTAAGCCTCATAAGTTATAAAAATATATTTTTCAACCTTATGTCAAATCAAAATAAGTAAATAATTTGTTCATTACCTGCTCAGAGCTGAAAAACAAGAATAAAGTCAAGTGCCTCATTTGTTTCAGAGTTTACAGACTTTGATGTGAATGAAATCCTGATAACTACTGTAAGACCTTGAAGTTGCACATCTCCTCAAAGTGTCAAGTGTTTTGAGAAATTAATTTCAAGTTTCTAGATAGAGTACTGGAAAAAAAATCTGTTTTCAAGCATTAGACATACACCTATAGAAAAAATATTTTTGCATATGAATATTTCTATATGCATATGAATATTTCTATATGCATATTTCTATATGAATCTGTTTGAATCCCTTTCCCTGACACCTAGACAACTTTGTATAATTTCTGCTATCTTTGCTAAGACTGTCAGATTATCATTATTACAAGGAAAAATATGTGTGGCCTACAGAACTTTATGTAAGAGAAATAATTACTGCAAAACATTTCAGAAGAAGTCAAAACTTGTCATGACTTGACACAGCTTGTCAAATTTGGTGCAGAAAGCTGAACAAATTTTAGCTTTCTCCTCCCACCATGTTTTAATACCTGTGGTACACTTGAGTTTGGTGCCATTTTCAGTACTTGACTGAATACCTGGAGAGTGGTGCAAGACAGAAAGTAGCCACAAGCCAGTCCTTCAGTTCTATGTGATGACACAGCAAGACTTGATGAGAAAAGAAATATAACTTTATGTACAACCTGATATTTGAAACTGGTGTGATCAACACATCAGTATCATGCTGATGCAGCTGTTTGCTGCTCCACAGAGGGCAATAGCTGAACTCTGTGGTAGACACTCACCTATGTATATGTATGTAAGATACCATTCAGACCTCTTGTTAACATCTACTTTTAAAGGCTGAAAACCCTGCTTACCTCCAGCAAATGCTGCAAACAATTGATTCACAAGTGAACTATAAATAATGTTCACAGCACAGAGCCCATGCAACATACTGCTTTAGTGTTACTGAATATTCAGAACCCGCTGCCCCTGGTAGCTATATACATCAGGCTCTTGACAGGTTTAGGCTACAGTAGCCCAGAGCCCAAGATCTGGCATGTATTTTGGAGCTAGAGTACTTGCAGATTAGCAAATACCAGCCACAGGGCCAGGTATGATGTGGAAACTTGAAAATACAAAAATATATAACAATAATCCAATATACTGAAATTCTAAATAATATTGGAAAATAATATAAATATATATGCAGGGAGGAGATGAGGGGAATGACAAATGTTGCCAAATATAAAGCAATTTAGGCAGCTAGAGACCCAGCCTCCATCATGTGCAGGACTTCTGCTGTAGAGAGATTTTTGAAGGAAAGCCTGCAGGCTGGGAAAATGGGATGGAACTGGGTTTAGCAAGGATAGAATTTAGCAGATAAAGCTGCTAAAAGGTTTATCAGTATTAAAGAAAGTGTGGTAGAAGATAGGAACACCTCTGGAAGGTTTCAGCCATGCTGATTTGCATCCTTTAAAGTTAGTGTACAAGGCCTTGTGCTGTTCCCTGTTCCCTGTACCCTGCAGGGTCAGAGTGCTTGGCTTGATCGTGGTTCTGGGAGAGAAGAGTCTTCCACATATTTCAGGCCAGAATGATGAAGTAAGTCTCCAGCACCACCATCACAGCTGTACAGCCTTGCAGTCAGTTCCCTATTTGGCAAGAACATGCCAAAATGCAGCACATGATGTACATAGTACACCAGTTTGGTGTACACACGGCCAGCTCAGTGTCTGCTCAACGCTGCGACATCCTACACTCCAGGAATATTTATTGTCTTGGTGGCAGAAGCATATGAGATAGTGGAGGTAAGAGTTGAGTAGTGATGTGGCTCTCTCTTTACTGTGCTGCATCTCACACAGTAAACTCCACCAGAACCTGGTGTCCTGGGGTGCACACGTGCCTTGATTGTCAAGTCAGCTTGCGTTCTCTCACACCTAGTAGCTCTAAATCCATGTGATGAGTATGTGTCTGCTTTTACAGATGTGGAGAAACAGTTGCTACATTTGCACTGTGTATCTTGTCAGAAAGCTTGGCAGACCATAGCAGGCTGCTCTGAGCTGTCTTGGAGTCTGCACGTCTGCAGCATGAACTGTTCAGCTATCTGCACAGTCTAGGTGACCAAGTTAATGCACAGATCTGTGTATATCGAAGATCTGACTGAGGTGCTAAAATCTCAATACATAAATCAAGATAGAGAATAAATATTTGGGGTTTGAGCATTTTTTCAGAGGAATTCAACAAACAAAAGGCATAATCTTCTTCTGATTATTCATTTTTTTTAATATTTGCCCAGGCAAAGCTATCTTGAAGATCACTCAGATATTGCTGTCAAAACCCAAGGTTATAGTAATTTTCACAATTCGTGTGATAAATGATGTCTTTGCTATATGGGGATGAATAATTGCATATTGAAACACTGTAATCTTGAGTTACAATTCATTAAAAAATTGAGCTATTGCAGTCCATAGAAAATTTTTTAAATGTTTTTCCTTTCTCATGATGCTGCAAAAATCCCTCCATAGGTACTATGAGAAAATGCTGAAGCTGATTAAACAGAAATGCCACCACATATGTAAAGGCTTGAATTGCATTATTTTGATCGGAATACCAAAAATGTATAAGTGCATTCTTTCGCTACCCTAACATAGCACTTGTAATTCGAATTTGAGGTCTGTATTCAAGGCTGTTTTTATGCCTGAGTAAGGACAAGAAGTTTGAATGAATATAGAGTCCTGACTTGAACCTTTGCCCTCTGCCCTACCTCATTCTACTCATTGCTCTGTTTCAATCTGCCGTTAAGGGATTCTCCCACCAGCTTTCAAATATCTAAGCATTACACATAAAACTCTTTGTGTTCAAATAAAATTAATCTCCAATGTGCCACTTTATTTTTAGTGTGCCAGTTGCTAACCGAGAAAAATAATGTTTGAGCTGCTCTTGAAGTCAGTGAAAAGCTTCATCTATTCTCCCCTGAGATTTGTCAGTTGTGGGGTTAACATTTGCAGAAGATTTAAAATCTCTGCTGATTCTGGCTGGCAAAGGATTAAACGGTCTTTTCACAGAAATGCTGTAGATTGTTCATGTTCTTTTGGCTTTTCTAGGGCATAGTTGAGGACTCCTAAACCTGTTGTTATTCACAGGATATTGAATTTTGTTAAATTATGGCTTCACTGAGAGCTTTTGAGATATTTTTAGCAGAAGTGGAAGAAAAAAAGGTTATTAAAAGGGCAACTAGCAGATGATTTGGCAGCATTACACATAAACACTGTCTTCTTCCACTGTCGCTTCTAACTGTTCATGTTCCTCTGACCAAAATATGTCTGATATTTACAACATGCCATTTAATACCACAGAAATTGAAAGGGAAAGGGGAAAAAAGGCTTTTTATTTTTAAGAATCACATTTTCTTACATAAAAATTTAAAAATTTGATGGCAAAAATCATGTAGACCACTTGAGCAAATATTATAGGAATCTTTTCAAACAGCTGGGATTTTAATTATAAAAACAAAGGTGTTTTTCATGGTTATTAATCAAATTATTTCTGCATATACTTGAAATTATTCCATATTTATGTGGTTTGTCTAATATATCCTCATATTGCAATTATTGCAATGACATAGCCTCATTTAAAAGATGTTACAAAACAATGGAAGACAAAGACTTCTGTCTAGAACATTGATAAGTGGATCTAGTTCTAGGAAAAAAATTTCATGTTCACTAAGGACTATCAGATACTTTGGAAAAGAACCTGAAGGATACCACTTCATTTTCCTTTCATTCTTTTCTTATGAACAAACACAGGTGAAAACAGCTACAGGATATGTATTGTAAGGCAATTAAATAGAAACCTAGATATTTTGAGGTATTTATGTAGATTGTCTGATTTTCATTTTAAAAAAATCTAACTTGTATTGAGATATTGTTTGCTAAACATGAGAAATGTTCTACAAGTGCCTGAAATATGTAGAGAAATTCAAATTCCTCCAGGTGCTTTGGACAAAAACACTCCACCAGCCAGACTCTTCATTGCCCTGAGCCTTCAGTGATACTACCTGGGTATAAGATGCTACTAAATTACTGCAGAGTCTTCCAGTGGTTTAGAAAACTGTAAGAGCTTGGCCAGTGGCACCCCCCTGATGGTGCTCTCCTTAGCACCTCACCTGGCTGTGATGCAGACAAGTGGCTGATGAGCCATGCCTGCACAAGCTAGTTCAAACTGCAGACATAGAGAAGGGCTTAAAGAGACTAACTGGGAAATCAATGAAAATGAAAGGATCCCAAAAGGATCTGACAGATTTTTTTTTTCTTTGGTGAAATTACAGACTCTATTGTTTAAGAGGATGTAAGATTAGCTACGGTAAAAAATTACATAAAACCCTGTCAAAGTTTTATCTGCCAGTTCAATGATATCAATTAAATTAAATGCTAAGATCTGTAATGGGTGGTTTTTATCATGTAAACTGATAAATGTAAGAAATAAAATTAGAAAGTTATTACATAAATGAAAGAGTTGTATTTTCGTTCAAAATGGAATTAGAAGTTAATTGATATCTTGCCAAGACAAAAATGATTTAAAGACATAGAACTATTTAATTTGAAAAAGAACATCGAGACCAACCATTATCCTAACGCTGCCAAGTTCACTATTAAACAATGTCCATAAGAGCCACATCTATACATTTTTAAATTACCTTCAGGGACAGCAACTCTGACACTTCCTTGGGCAGCCTGTTTGAATGCTTCATAACCCTGTTGGTGAAAATTTTTTACCTAATATCCCATCTACACCTCCCGTGGCATAACTTGAGGCCATTTCATCTTGTCTGCCACTTGTTACCTGGGAGCAGAGACCAACTGCCAGCTGGCCACAACCTCCTTTCAAGAACTGTGGTGAAGTGTCCCCAAGAATCCTTTACTCTAGGATAAACAACTCTGTTTCCTCAGTCACTCCTCACAGGACTATTCCTGTAGACACCTCACCAGCTTTGTTGCTCTACTGATTTCCTCTTGCTGTACTGAAACGTAATTTTATTTCCTGTCATTAATATTCTCTAACATTTTTTATGTAGAATAATGGACCTAAAGAAAGTTTTCTTAATTACTACAATGGAAGAAAACTGTCCTTACACTTGTATTTTCAGAATTGAAGAGAAGGCATGCTTTCAATGTTACAGAAATGTATGCTACATATTCATAGCTCCCAGTGTTAGAAAAATTTAAAGATAATAATTGGAGCAGTAACAAAACATTAAGAAAGAACAGAGAAAATTGGCATTTATTAAAGCTACTTAAGTGTTGATTTTGTTGTTGATGACAGCCATCCCAAAAAAGCCTATTAGATATTTGTTAACAACAGGTCACTTCCCTTAGTGTCTAGAATTTTCTTTGAACAGAGTTTTTATCATCTAACTCTGTACAGAAGCGGAGTAAAATACTCCACATTCCTAAAGGTCCCAGTAACAAAGTCTTTTGCATATGAAAAAGAACATGTAAATACAAAAAAAACATGAAAATAAAAAGTCATGCTTATCTGTATACCTTAGTGATATACAAAGCAAAAATATCCCACAACCCAAGGACTGGAGTGTAAGGTGCTGCACCTGGGTCAGAGCAATCCCAAGGATGAATACAGGCTGGGCAGAGAACGGATTAAGAGCAGCCCTGCCCAGAAGGACCTGGGGGTGCTGTGGGTGAGAGGCTGGACATGAGGCAGCCATGGGCACTGCCAGCCCAGAGAACCAGGTGTGTCCTGGGCTGCATCCCGTTCTGGGAGTCCCAACATGAGAATGATGTGGAGCTGCTGGAGTCAGTCCAGAGGAGGGCCACACATGGTCAGAGCTCCTCTCTAATATGAAAAGACTGAGAAAGTTGGGGTTGTTCAGCCTGGAGAAGAGAAGGCTCTGGGAAGAGCTTACTGTGGCCTTCCACCACCTAAAGGGGACTGCAAGAAAGCTGAGACAGACTTTTTAGAACAAGGGGGGATGGCTTTAAACTAAGAGTGGAGATTTAAAACAGATATAAGGAAGATCTAATTTTACTCTGTGATGGGTGAGGCACTGGCATGGGTAGCCAAGAGAAGCTGTGGAAGCCTCATCCCTGGATGTCTCCAAGGCCAGATTGGATTGAGTTCTGAGCAACCTGGTCTAGTGGAATTTGTCCCTGTCCATGGCAGGAGGCTTGGAACTAGGTAATATTTAAGCTCCCTTCCAACCCAAACCATTCTATGATTCTATGACTCCTGGTTTCTTGGCTTCAGGAAACTTTTTTATTATGAACAGAAAAAGTAGGAAACATTTATACTTATTATACTTATTTTCTTTTTTTTTTTCTTATTATATCCTACAGGGTGATAAACCTAGATGTGGATTCATTCCTGACACCTTAAAATCCTGTATAAATCTTCTTGCTACAGCAACAGAAGATGCCAACTAGCTTTGCTGGAAATGGCATCCTGGTATCATATGCAGCTGTGTGACCGTGTGGAGGGCCAGGATTATCAGAAGTGAATAATGATTCTGTTACCCAAATGAAACCTCTCCATGTGTCAGACAGCAGGTAGAACCATATCTTTAAAATAATATCTAAATATTTTGGAAAGAGCTTAATTAACATCTTTGTAAAATCTTATCATTTAGGACAAGGGTTGCTGTTAGGCAGTGATAAAGCCAGTGAGTGTTTATGATATTCAGACCTTATCCTGTGAGGGAGGTTTTCAAAGATCCTCAATCACATATTTTATTTTTTGTGCCACAAAACTAATTGAAAATACATTGTGAGGTTTCGTCACTTACAAGATGCTCCATACATTCATCTTTATAGAAAGAAGCATAATTCTTTCACCTGTTTTGAGTGAAAAGGTTTGAAAATACATCTTCTTTCAAAGATGTGTCAAAGTCATACTGTAGGAAAACACTGGAGAGCTCAACAAAATTAATGGTTGAAAAATATCAGCTCAGGACTGGTCAGTCATAATTATATGTCTCATTGCCACTCTTAAAAAACCCTGAAAATTCAATTACTCTGTAATTACATGAAAACCTGACTAATTTTTTCTCAGGATCACCTCTGCATTGTGCTGTGAATGCCAAATATGGCAACTTCAGCACAAACAAACATGGAATCACCTATCACTTATTCCAAGCCAATCTAAGAGACAACACGTGTCAAATGCTCCTTTTGTGTAATGTGGAAGTAAAAAATACACTGTGTGCTCCTAAACACTATAATTCAGATATTTATTACGCAGGATAAACTGCTTTTATAGGAATAAATATCATCACCATCACCAAAAGCCCAAATAATTGAATGTGCTTTAACATCTATTTTTTTCTGAGCAAACTCAGTATGCCAGATAGGGAAGAAAAAACTTACAGGAAAGGAATAGGCTATTTCATACAGAGCCTGAACTTTCAACTCACAGAAGAAAATTTTCTTTCAGAAAGGAGAATTTTATATCTTAGAGAATTAGAAATGGATTCAGGAATAAGATCATGCAGTAGAACACTCAGTTTTCCTGCAAAGCTGGACTAGCAAATGCGAAAGGCAGAATAGCACGAGTACCTTTCACACCCAGTTACTCAACAGTTGTGGGAAAAGCCTCCACTGGTCACAGTCTTTAGCCTCTTTGTCAGACCATAAGTTTCTAAACAGCACCAGCAACGCCAGGTTTTCAAAGAAGAAATAATCCAGGATAGCAAGAAGTAAGCAAGAAGTCATATGTAATGTTGTGTCTAATCTTTTAAGGTCATAATATAGTAGGATATGGATGTGTTTTCCAAAGCGAATCTAGTAAGGAACTTTCTTCTTATTCATAAACATATATTCTAGAGGCATATGCTTGAGAATATGATACAATTCGTGATTGTGAGCCAGATTATTTAGATAACTGAGTACAAGCTGAGTTTTACGAAAACAGTTTTGGAAAACTGAAAAGAATACAAGAAAACTAAATACAGAAAGGAAAGCTACTTATCAGTTTTTTAATGCTATTCTCCTTCTGCAGTGTAGAATGGTGATTTTCTTTTCAAATAATTACTGATGAGATGGAGATTGCATGCCTCTATTTTTAAATCAAAAGGTGTAATTGTGTCCTTAAGGAATGCTACTGGATAGTGCAATGTAAGAGATTCTCTGTATAAGGATTGTTTTAGTTTCCCTATTCTTTTGGACATCAATATTGCTTTATTAAGAGATACACTATCCAAGTTCTAGGACTGGATTGGATCAGAGCAGGGTTTAGGAAGGGGTATAGTAGCTTTAGCTCCTCTTTTCACTCTAAAAAGTATTTGTTTTGTTTCCTTCAGTGTTGCCTTCTGGGAACAGATTGAAAACTATACTCATTGGCTGTGTGGATGGTTACTGGATTTGCTCTCCACTGACCTGACTTGATTGCTTATCTTCTTGCACTGTACTATCTGTACATCTCCACACCTGATTAGGTTGGAAGAAAGAAACACTGGGAATCTGCTACCTGAAGTCAGTTGGTGTCAAAGCTAATGGGGAAGTTGCTAAAAAATAACCTGCCTTATAGAGAAAAATGGAGCAGAATCTCTCAGGATTGTGGAGGAGAAGCCTAAAACTCAAGACATGCTTGTGCCACCACCAATAGCAAACAGCAGCCCCTAAGGTGCGTGGGAGGCCTCAGGAAATCGTCACTGGATATTTAAGGAATTTACTGACCTTCAGATTGAAAAGAATACCAAGGAAGGGCAAGATGTAGAAGGTGGGTCAGCAGAACTCTTATTACACTGTAACAGCTGCTGCTATCAAAACAAAAACATTTCCATTCCTCCAATTCCCACTCTGAGCCTGAATGTAATCCTATGGCCTGGCCAAGGTAAATAGCACATAGATTAGGCAGACCATCACAACACTTTTAGCAGAGGGCAATTGTATCAACTACGTTGCTTGAAATGTCCACAAAAATAATTTCTTTCTCTTAATTGACTATAATAATCTGTTTGACTCATTTTTGTGAAGAAAATCTTCTCTTGCCTTATGCCATAAAAATTACCATGAAAATGTCCTCAACTCGGTGCACTACACTATATATATTGCAAAAATATTCTCCACCAGTATAAAGAAAGGCTTAAACATGTCACTCCTTATTAATATCACAGCATTAAAAACAAGAGACAAAAGGGAGGAGGGCAAAATTGTTGTTGCTTTATTTAGAAACAAAGTACGTGGGGAAAAAAATGTCTCACTTGTTACAAGGCACATGGTGATGTCACATTCCACAAAGATTTTGGTGCAAGGAATATAGCAGTCTGTATCTGTTAATTTTTATAGCACTTAACACTAACTGGAGCAGAAGGAAAATACAGTATTTCCCTTTACTGCTAAATATAGGAATCCTATGGAGCCTGTAGGTAAATTCTTGTTATCTAAGGAATCGCTCATTACTCAGTCAAGTCTGCACAGGAAGACAAGGCTATCACACACTTTTGAGATGCCTGATAGTGGCTGTTTAGAAAAATTTGACCCAAGCTCATTCTAGAGATAAACTACCTCCTGCAGTGTGTTCCCAGGCAAACCACAAAATGATACCTGTATGCATACAGTGCCTCCCACAGCCTCCTTTCCTTTAAAAGGAAACTTGAATGGTCAAGGAAGAAAACTGCTGCAGTGTGTGGTCCCAAGTTTTCCACAGTCTGTGTGGCTGGAAACAGAAGCTGCAGAAGGAGCCATTCAGCCTGCCCTGTAAGTGCAGCCAAGCAATGGTAATGGAATCTCAGTGCACTGAATTATTGTGTACATAAAGGCATGCAATCTTATGTGGCATGAGTGCTCAGAGAAAAGGGTGTTTTATTGATTTGGATCATAAACATCTTCTGACAATATCATGATGTTGACAAGATATTCAATTCTGTACCCACATTAAAATACACCCATCATATGCATTATTCTTTTACTCTGAAGGCTAATAGTTTTTCTGTAACTTCTTTGCCACTGTTTTTTTTCACCTTGCTGGATTTATAACAGTGTTATTGTTAATAGAAATTTTTAAATTTGAAATAATTTGATATCCCCATGTATAGAAGACATGAGAACACAATTGACACCTTCAGATACTGATAGCTAAATTATCAGTGCTTTAAAAAGTTATTTATTATGACCATTCATAAAGGAGTCTGATAGAAACTGCTATCAGGAAGCACAATGCTATTCAATGCATTCATATAAATAAAATATACATGGCAGGACGTTATGCCTGGTTGAAATCTATTTCAGCTCTTTTGAAACAAAAGTATGAAGTGATAAATAGTCTATAGTCTAAGTATTATCTACTTCACTGTTTGCAGTTCATGGGTGATAAATACTCCTTAATAACCATGAAAGCTGATGGACGCTTGAAACATAACACACAATCTTCACTACTTTCCCTGATTTATCAAGATTCTGCAATTAGCAAATGTTCAGTCATACATTTGAGAGCATACAGCATTATTTCTGCCTCCAGCATCTTTAAGACAATCAGAATACCATGTGACTGCAGTTATTGACTACTAGACAACATCACTTGAAGGTTATTCAAAGTGTTTCAGGAAATTTTCTGTTCTTGTGTGATTTCTAGAATGGTACCATACCAAGTCTGCTGAACTTTTTGGATTATGTGCTGTAAAAAGAAGTATGGTACAAACATTTTGTAAAGTTGACAGTTCAAATATTGTATCATCCTGAAGGAAAAGAAAAGAGATCCCCAGCTTTTGAACCACAGTTCTTAGGTGGAGGGTAATAGTTGTCTAAAGACTGGAATAGTGAGATGAACTGTGCTGAGTGTAGCTCGACAATGAATCACAGTGCAGTGGCAGGGAGATTGAATGTCTTAATTTATAGTCATAAACAAAATTACAAAGCAGAATACCATGAAAAGTTGAAGATCAGTCTGTGGTAAGTGAATGCAAAGAAGGAAGCAGTGATTTTTAAGTTGTCATGTTAGTCCAGAGGATTTGGGGGTGTTTGATGCATTCAGTAGATACTCAAAACAAAACTACATCTTACCCTGGACTTAGCTGCATAAAGACCTATACAAATGTTTAATATTACATAGATGCTGCAGACATTTTTAAAATTTTGAGAAATACATGTCTGCTTCCCATTTCTAAAACAGAAACTGGGCACAAACATTGACTGACAAGTCATCTGATGATAGATTAGAGACTGCACATCTGGGGGTTTAAACGTCCCAAGTAAAAAAGTTTCCTAGTCCTCAGAAGAACTGTACAAAGTTAAAAATTTCTCCTAATGCCTCCAAGGATTGAAACATGCAGGCTCAGTTTTCCCCAGCTGCATACAGTCTCGTGTGGGTGACGACAGGCTCAGCCATCCATGCGATGCAGAGAGAGACAGTGCTCACATTACACTGCCACAAATGTGTTGTATCCTCATGCCTCGTGGAAGAGGGGAATTTGGTAACCAAAGCTCTTCATAGCTAAAAGCTGGCTGCTTGGCAAGCTACTGGTTATGCTCTTTAGTTTCTTCAGTTGTGCTGAAATACTAATGGGGATACTGATTCCTACTACAGGCATTCTAGAAATGGTTATGATGCTGGCAAAAAAGGTGCCCAACCCTTCCCAGCATTTGAAGTGCTGTGTTAATTCAATCTTTCTTACTTTACTGGGGAAGCCCAAATGTACCTTTAGTGAGTGTTACGAGTGGAGTAAAGGCATTACTTCATTGGGGATTAATGTCTGTTAATTTGCTGAGGGAGAAGAATGACAATATGCAAAAAGCACAGCTATAAGAGTGAAAAGAATGGATTCTATTTTTCTTTCTTCATGTTAGTTTAAATTTCTCCCTTCCATTTCTACAAAGAAAATGGTAGTTTTAGTTTACATGTGTTGAAAAACTTGGTGCAAAAATTTTTTTTAAAACAGGATATTTTAATACTGGTATAAACAGTCTAAAAATATTTTAGGATGCTATTTTCATTTTTAATGAATACTGTTCAGCCAATCCCCATTTATTCACAGATTTTGCAAACTTTTTCTCTCTATTTTTAAGAGAACCATGAAAAAATCTAAAAAAAATCAAATAAATTTAGAAAAATCTAAAATTGTTCTCTGCCTTAACCTCTCTTAGTAAAGTCATGCAAAAAACATGCCTCTGGGAAAGCTACAAAGTGGGGCTCCTAGTGGTACCCTGCTTAATGTTTTTTGCAGATAAGAGTTACACAAACCTAAGAACATTGGCTTATATAAAAATATTGAGACATGTAAACATCGTATGTCTGGACTGCAGTTAAGGGAGAAAGGACACTCCAGGGAGCCATTCATGCAACTTGAAAGGATTGGTTGTTTGAGAATTGCAGAAATAATTGTTCACCTCTTTCTCTTCCCCAAAGATGGACAACTAGTGTAGAAATTATACTTAATTTTCAGCAGATGAAATGTGTTGCTATGGAAAACAAAGTAGAATTTGTTCTCAGTTTTTCTTAGAAAAACTAGAAAGATCAAATTAATAAAAGTTTGAGAGGTTTCTACCCTCTTTGATGTGGATATTTTATTACTTTTCTGCTTGTCACACTATTTCTGTCACCTTGTTCTAGGTTTCTTTGGATTTGCTGTGAGTTCTTGGCTACATGCTAATAGAGCTCGAAATTAGGTCCCATATGGTTCTGGACACCACCCAATACTAAAATGAGAAACAAGGGTTACTTCTAATGGGGGAATTCAAATCTATCCCATATTCATAAATCTGAAAGTACTCAGATTGAAAATTCTTTTTTTCAGGGCTCTATTTAACATTAGAAGTCTAAGTGTAAAATACATGACAAGAGGAAGACAATGCGAAGAGAGGAAAGAGTGAGTAGGCAGAATTCCACTCTGCAAGGCCAGGAATAGATCTGCTGCTGTTAGCAGATCTGCCACTAAACACAGCGCACAATGCTGTAAATATCACAGCATGGCACTATCTGCATCTTACAAAAGATCACACCAGGGCAATACTGATGTGGTCTCTCTACTGTATACAGCTCCAGCAAGGAAAGGCAGGACAGTTGCCATCATGCCCATACATTTTATGCTGTGAAAAGACTGCAAGATATTTTTATAGCTGTCTGGTTTCCCTCTTTTCCTTTAGGCGTCTTTCCGCAGGCAGCCTTCCAAATGGAAGCCCATCATACAAGAAAAATAAACAAATAAAATAACTGGATTAGCACTGCACATAAAAAACATAGTAATTTTAAAGAAACAAGTTAGAAATATAGGGTTAGCTTGGCTTCCAGTTTGAAAGGTCAGAGAGTAGCTAAAACCTAGCAGCTGATCTCCAGTGCTCACTGACAATGTCCTAAACCTGCCTTTTAATGCTTTATTCTTGAAATGTATATAAAATAGTCACTAATTACAAAAAAA